>JBBMKB010083596.1:0-12159 GCA_037833945.1 Alaria marginata
TGGTACTCGCTAGTACTAAGGGGAGTCGCTGACCTATACCGTTCATGAGGACATATACACCCCTCCGTAAAACGCGCCATCGATGTATCACACACAGCTTGCGAAGTGAGTTTCGACGAAATCCTCGATCTCGCAGCTGGAGTGTTTTTTAAATTTTTTATAATACACTATTTCAAATATAAAATTGGGCATCACGCTGTCTATATATAATTAATAGATATATAGATAGATATACCAGATGTAATACAATGCATCGGGCGTTCTTTGTAGAGCTGGCTGGGTGCTGCAATGCTCCATTAGCTATATACGTGGTAATTAGTGTAGTATGATATTATAGGTGCATCCATAATTCAATATGGTTATTACCCAGATGTGGGTGTTGGGTAGTGTCATATACTTCGTATCTATAAATAGTTGCTAGCTGTCTGTTATTTGTTTATTCTATTGTTTAGTTTGCGTTCCTGCAAGAAGATTTGTAAAATGAAAGGCTTGCTCTCCTTCCCTCTGTCTAACCGTTGCACACACCCGTGCTGCGATGTGTGGATAATAACGCTCACCCCAGTGGTCAGTCGGATACAAACGGTCAGCCAAGGACCATAAAAACCAGAATATTGTAGGAAATAGTTTTTTGGGCTGACTTCTACCAAGACAGGCTGGGTGCGTCTAACCAGCTACCTAACACCACACGGCCACAGGTCGAGCGTCAATATCAGCTCTCAGATTGAGCATCATGAAACAAATTCGTCGTCTGGTCAACATAGGTCAAGGATAGTGTATGGGTCTTGTCTCCCGGGATCGCTGCTTGCGTCGTACCTTCACCTCGTACTAACTGTTGCTCGCTGCAACTGCTCCCCCGGGGTGACCAACCATGCTAAACGTCTGATAGACACACGAAGTAGCCATGCAGAAAATCATGGCCATCGATGGCGTTACTATGAACAAAATCAAGTATTGCAGATGCCTGATATTTCCGGCGTTAACAACCGGTAACGACGAAGCGTCGAACGTAGAAGCATCAAAAGCTGTTTGCAAACACCGCGGGCCGGTCTGGACACACACTACTGTTTGGATGATCTTGCAGTGAGGACTAAACGGGGTTTGGTCTGGTTGGCGAAGCAAGCACGAGGTTTCAACGATATGTGACAAACGCTAGCACCGCCGTCGATTAGGAAGTGCATCACTAGGCGCAATAATCGCACGCAGCTGCACACGTGCTGCACGCTACGATAGGGGTCCACCTGTGGTTTCCCAGGGTTCTCATATAAGGAGCTCCGCACAGCGCCAGAAGAAAAAATGGCAGTCCAACCTCCCGATAAACGCTCATATGGCCCAGGTATTTGTCGAGTATCCTTAACGCCAGAGTACTTGAACGGTAATGAATAGTCCCTCAGTTGACAAGTACTACGATGGGGTAGCACGTTCGGGTCACATGATTTCGGATTGATGTGACTCACTCAAAGGTGTGTTACGTTCCAACAACCGAATGTGTGTTTTGTGGTTCGCTATAAATGCTGGGGCTAAATCTCAAAGGGTGAAAATGGGGTTCTGTCCGGACCGTGGCCTTGGTTCAACATATAGCGCAGCAGCCGTACATCTACAATAGCAAAGCTGCTACAGCAAATGCATCGACCACGGAATCGTGGCCACCATCAGACGATGCATCAATCTGAAACTGCATACGCTTGTGTTCGGTCGATGCTTAATCGCTAGCAGTTGCACTGCGTGGAGATCTCGGGGCCGTGTGAGCTTGGCATGTTGTCCACACTGATTTCGTGACGCCTGCGTTTCCTATACTGCGTGAATGGCGGGCCAAGTAGAAGGGTGTTTATTGGTTTTGGAAAAATAGTAGAGTCCATATTTGCTCAGCTTGGAAATATATCGCTAGAACAATAAGACGACCGGCATCGGAATAGATCGGAAGGCCAACAGACAAACCCCACGTTTCTGGCTACTGGGATTCTGGGGCAAGGTAGCAATATCCCACGGCACGACCACGATAACTTCAACAGAGATTTGCGGGAGCCATCATCCGCGTGAGATGCTTGGTTTTCCGATTCACTTCGGTCCACAGCAGAAACTATTGTGTTGGTGCACCCTTGGCAGGTCATAGTACAGACGTACGGTGGTCGTGGTGAAATCACCTTGCTGGTGCGTGAAAAGTGCACATGCTGCTTACGAACAATTAAAGCAAATGAGGAAAAATAGGCGGAGGAGGAAGAGGGGACGGATGAGGGATGTAGCTACACTATCCGCTCTGTACAGCTCTACGGCTAGATATACCCTACCAGAGGCTACCCTATTTGGTCTACGGTCACGCTCATTGCTTCGTGCTTGTGGAAGATTGCCAAATTCGTGGAGTCGTACTGTTCCCCTAACAGTTCGATCCTCCCAACTTGCTTGTACCTACTTATATTCCACTATCAAAATAAGCGAAAACGCTTGTTGTCCGAGTAGAGTTATCGGTCTTTTGTAGTTCGCCAGTCGCTATTGATTGCACCCGATCATTGGACATCGGGGACAAAGCGTTTCTGCCGCGGAAAAGTTACTTTTTGGCTGGGGTTCACCGGAATGGTGCGAAGCGACCGACCCCTAGGACGGTTTCAAATTCGGACATTGCCCATGAAATATCCCCGTTGTGGTACTAATGCACGTGAACATATGACGAATGGGGACAAAAGGATTATCCACTAGCTTCATCAAAGGTCTGTTGACATGAATATATAATGTTCGTTAGATTAGTCGCGCTGAGAAACGACCATGGGCGGGGATGATGACGCCTGCTGAAACGACCAGTGTCGGTCTTTTCGATACCCGAGCTATGATCGCATAGCTTAAGCGCACAATATTGTCCAAACATACTGTGCCTTTTTATTTCATTGTATGTAGACCAGGTCCAAACTTCAACGCCATAGTAGAATACTCGTACCCCACACGTATTCAACGTAAATCAGGTTCATCTCGCACTTACTACAGATGACATGCCTATGTGAAGCTAGATACTCCACGACGGCTACCATCTGCATGACTATGTTTCCTCATCCCTACAATCGACGACATGCATTTGGCACATGGTTGTCTATACCGTATTAAAATATACGCGAATGCCACTCCATAACATTAGCCCACTCGGGACAGTTGTAGATTCAGGCCATGCGACGATATGTGGACGGCTCTATAAAATCACAAAGAAATCGAAACGGCGACCAGTCGATCGGATATTCGAACTTAACTCAAGACGCGTTCTACGATAGAGGTAGCATTTTGGCCGTTTTTATGTTCTGGATAACGGGGATCCTTAACCCAAAATCATCGGAATGGCTTTCTATTTTTGCAATATGCTTTTTTTGTATAGATGGGCCACGGATTTGTTCATCGGATTGCACTTTCAGTTTGCTCAAAATATTTTTTCGGTGAGGGTATAGAGCTCCTCAAGTGAGGAGCTTCAGAAAAAAAATGGTGAACCTCTATCGAAGAACGTGTCTCAAAGTGTTCTGCCCCACGCCTCGAATATGAGTCCGGGACGCCTCCGATGGGTATGAAACCCTTCGTTATACTGAAGGGAACGCTGGGTAGGAGGGGACAGACGGCAACATGAAGCCGAGCATGCAGGAAACGTATACAAACTTGAACCAAGAGTGATGGTTCTCTACCAGCCAAGTAAACAGGCGGGGGGGTCGACGACGACGGTAAACCCGAAGTAGCTAGCGTGCCTATACGTGGCACAAGCTTACAAAGAAAGCAAAGCAACCATGAGGGGGGATATGATATACCAGTCGAGCGCCAACATTTGTTTTGTTGTCTCACGTATTCGGAGAGGCCACAAACAAGGCAGCACGCTAGAGGAGCTCAGACGAGAGGCCGGTTGTGGTGCCACCTGCATTGAAGATCGTACCGAAGAGAAACAAGAAAACAGTGGCAAAGACTACAAGGAAGACACTAAATGAAAGCCGGCGCAAGGCATATCATTGTGCATACCAAAACGAATATGATACCGAAATTTGGGAAGAAATGCACTACACGACATCGGCGAGAGGCACAATATTGTGCATCGAACGAGAAGACCGTGAAGAAAAACAAAAACACAACGGCCAAAACAAAGTCCCCATACTACAGCAAGTGACGAAAGCGCTTAAAGAAACGCTGGAAAGATTTCGTATTGTGCATCCGAAACTATAGGCCGTACTGAAAATCACTTAGGAGCGCACTGGAGTGAGCTGGCGATACGCTTATGGCGGGGTGTCCGAACCAACATACCGTGCAAAATAGACATGAAATACACTGAAGTGAAATCGATGGAAGAGACATCACACGGTAGGGGTGCAGCAATACGCCCCTGAGCTCCTGACATGAGGAGCTCAATATCTCACCCGAAACATGACTTCCAAGGTTTTCGTTCGCGCAACCTGATCAACATGTCTATCCGCTAGTCCTAACACCAATGCACTCGTAAAATAATCGGACCAACTGGAAGTTCTTCACGTCAGGAGCTCAACCAGTCAGGAACGTTTGGCCCCAAAATGTGTAACCCCTACCGTGGGATGACTCGGAAGGCAAACAATTGTGCATGCCGAACAAGAGGCCATCCTCCAATATATCAAGCAGCCCCCTTAGCAGGGTGGGTGAAACCTTGTGGATGTGCGACAGGAATATAAGCCAGTACATCGCATATATAATAACGCGTTGTAGCAGCACCGGGACATCGCGGTCTTCAAATCGAGGTATAACAATACAGGCGCAAGGGTAAGGTCCACGCAAAGCCCATTGCGATCGCTATCCAAGAGGCCACCCGCAACAACCCAACCAGTATAACTTAACCAACTACCCGTGAACTGGTTAGAGCTTGTCAAAGGGAGAAGGAGGAGGCACTAAGGGTGGCAAAAGTGGCTACACTGTACTCATCGGAATGTATAAAACACATGGCGAGACCTTCTACTAGTATAACCATTTTGAAAACGTCACGACTCTTGGTTGATCACCCGTGCAGTAGGATAAAACGACAGCAGACCATAAACCGACATCGATCCCATATCGTCGAGGAGCAGGACGGTGTAGTATTTGGGAGAATAGGTATCCAGCTTGCCGCGAACGGAGAATTCGCCCCACCACCAGAGGTGATCGCCCGCCTTGTCGCAAACGTGGACACCGTCGGGAAGACCTGCTGATCGGAAGAGGCTAGGCTGGAGCTTAAACTGCCCAATTGACGTCGTACATGACCGCAACACCAACACAACGGTCGCGGATGAGTTGGAGCTCCGTAACCTGCTAAACGTCGAAGCGTTCCAGAGGCGGTACGATGTGTTTGAGGTCAAACGGGTCCTGCTAGAGACGTAGCAATGCCAGGCTGATTCATTTCTGCCAGACTGGTCTCTTCAACTGAGAAACTGCCTAATATTGCGGAAAGGCTCTTTTGCGTTGCGCTATATATACCAAGTCCATGAGATTGGTCCTCTGGCTGCAATTTCATATTTGCACAAGGTCATAGTTTGGCTGGGGGACAGCGCCCCCAAAATAAGGATCCTCTGAAACCAAAGTGCACACTCACCCGCCTCGTTGGTAGGTGAGTATTTCGCGAAGTATGCTTTAGCGAGAAATAGGCGAACACGGTCAGCAAACAAATGTATCGTTCAAATGGGACCCGGTTCCTATTTTGTTCCAGCAGACGGGATCCGGGGATCCCTTTAGCATTTTCATGAATCTCTTGGTGGCGTCAAAGATGGCCAACAATGACAATTATCCACTGCAAGGCTATGGTGGTAATGTCGGCAATCGGTGGGGATCGGTCATATCCCTCACCTCGGTTCATCAACGCCCGGCGGAGTTAGGACGAGTGTGCGACGAATTCAGTGCCAAGAGGACCTGACACGCGGTAGTCTTCCTCTTCACCAGGAATGGCGTCGGGTCCGGTCATGATGTCTGATCCATACTCGTCCTTGGCAATATGAGCAGTTGCTCCGATCACACCCTGGGGGGGAGCACAACGAGTTTGGCGGAGGAGCCGAGGATTAACGTATGGCGGTGGCTCCCACATGCGTGCTTGCAGTGACTGTATATATCTACGAACCTATGTGGCGGTAGCGTAGAGTTCTGCTCTGGTGGTGCATATATTTCCTGATAGCGTTCCATACCATGGACTTCGCGCAAACAGCGAAAAAACAACAAAAATCTACTTATCTATGTGGTGGCACATAACATCCTCTTCCAAGGAAGCTATCAAATGAACATCCCCTTCCAAGGAAGCTTTGCCTTCCTTACCTCGGGGTGGTCGCCAATATTGAACCGTTCGAAGTCGATGTTCATCTGGAAGGCGATGTGGTCAGGCAAATTGTACTGGTCGGTCGGGTCGCGCATGGCCAGCTGGTGGATCTTCCCATGGTTTACGCGGATGGACAGATCACCAGACCTTATCTGGAAGGAAGTGTGCTCCGACTGGTAGTCAAATAGGGTACCTTCCTCCATGCCACACCGAACGTAAGCCCGGCACTCGACAGGGTTGGTCTTGTGGTCATCGGACAAGATCCACAGGCTGGTTGGCGCCAAGTCTAGACGGCGTGAGCCGGCGGCAACCAGAGAGTCTTGAGCAGCTGCCTTCTTCTGCCAGTATTTTTCGAACCCGAAGGGACGGCATGCACCGGGAATGTTAGCAGCCGAGAAGAACACGCCACCACCTAGGGACACCTGTGCATGAGTGAGGGGAGATGAACAGTGGCGAGGACACGCGAGGTAGGGATTCCCCACATCATCAACCGCACACATGGCGGTATTCAGCAACAGTGATGGTTGAATCATGACCAAGGGGAAGGACTCCGGGTCGTCTGAGGTATCGCTCTGATTGGCAAGCACGTTACGCTCGATCTGTGCAGCAGGAACAAAGTATGATGAACCGGGATTGATCCCACAGGGTTAACCCAAAGTAACAACATATGACAAGGCCACACCGGGGACGTTCTCCACATTCATGTACATACTTGGTGCACGCATACTGGAAGCAGTCGTATGCACGTATGCACATCATTACAGACAGATGCGCAAGTTCCCGGTCGAACAGACAGCCTACCACGTTGGTCTGAATGCGGGCGATAATAATACATGCAAACGCCTCAGACACGGCCGACACGCACCTCCCCTGGCGTAGTCCGCTTTACGCCGTCCAGTTCAACCGTCAAAGCACCGTCTGCCAGGCACACCCCCCCAGTGTCCGCGCACTCAGACTGCATCTCCAAAGGGTTGTCGACCGTGAGAACCACCGTATGAAGGTCACCACTGTCGTCCGTCGTCGATATTCCTAGCCCAGTGATATAGGTGATCTCGTCCAGGTCAGCAATTGGAGCTGTCACACGCATGTTTACAAAAAACGAATCGTCGTGCAAAATGGCGTACCAACCCCCATCTTGTCCGGAAAAGTCGAACTTCTGGCCCTGAAGCCCCCGCATGTGCGGGTCTCCCTCGCAATCAATAATTTTTTCACATACTTCGGCTATTTTAACCAGGCCGGCGTCGCAGACTGAACGTACTAGTGCATCACATACAAGGGCGGCGACAACTGCAAGGGGGAGATTGATAGCAGCGATCAGAGCTCTGCATGCCAACCCCCCCCCGATTTCGCAGATTAAACTCGCCGCTTTTTCGCAGATTGTCACAGCTATGTCATTAAGGTGCCTCGTGCTGCGCTCCATGCCCGTTTCCACCGTAGTCAAAGCGTTCTCCCATGGTGTTTCGGGACGATTAGAGAATGCTGCCGGTTCGATTTGGAAAACCTTGACGGGTGCAGTCCATGGAGTCTGGAGACGCCTGAAGGTCGATTCGGGGATGGGGTATATGATGTCTCCGTTTATGGACGCCATGACGACCTCTCCATCTGCGTCTAACTCAAAGAAGACCGGATCACTCCCCTCTTGCTGCGCTGTCACCGAGGTGAAGGTGTACTCGCCAGACCCGTACTCAGTCTCGGTTTGGACGGTCGTGAAATCAATCCCGTCATATGTGTATTCGATTGTATCTGAGGATGTTCGAACGTTGGGTTAGGGATAGGGTTAGGTTCTGGGTTGAGATTAGGGTGAGGAAACGTTCAGAAAATGTGTGATATGATCATAAATAACTGTGAAGGTTAACGTATAGCCCATAAATTTAGCGTGGAGACGCATAGCGGCTTTATGAGGTATGTGTATGAAGTCGGCATGACTACCCACGCGGAGGCCTGGTTTTGGATCGTCTTAAACGCAACCCTGTCAGGAGCTAATTGGGTTGTGCCTTAGGACAGTGGGACGCGTCGGGCTTTGATGGTGTGAGCAGCTATGCGCACAGGAAAAGCGCGCGGCGACCATAAACACATACTGGGACAAAGAACCAGATACATCGCCGTAGGAAACGGAGGTGATTTTCGTGAGGTATAGGTAAGCAGTCGGCGTTGCCTGCAGAAACTGCGTGCAGCAAACAAAAATTGCTGCGAGGATAATAGCCCACATGAAGCGCTTCTAAAAGAACAGATTATCGTTTTACGGGGTACATGTAAGGCATTGGCAATTTTACCCTGTGCAGTCTCGGTCTGTTCGACCGTATACTGGGTAGTCTCACATAATGATTGACTCATGCTACCGTAACGGTGGAGCAAACGATGTATACTGCTCGTAGATTGAGGAATTGTGTACTTCAACCAAACACCAATTCCAATGAACGGAAACACTAAGTACACCCCGATGCACAATTCCATGGCTTAGGCACACAACGAACAATATCACCAACAATATTGACATTGCGACCATATAAGGTTAAGCAGCACCGCCATTCTGAAAGCTTTATTGGCCTAACGAGCTACCCTTTTTGTAGCACACGTCAAGTATTTACAGCATTAGAACTGCAGTATTGCTGCATGCTATGTCTAAGGATGTTCGAAAGTTGCCGGCGTCGGCGGAGTGGCCACAATTTGTTTTTGCTCGGAGGATCTGCGGCCGGCGATTAAATGTGGCTACAGTACTGGTCCATCTATAGTGCCGGTGTGTGCCAGCCGGAAATACCGGCACTATAGCGGAAACCGGCGCTACTCCGCCTACTACTACTACTGCTACTACTTAATATTCCCATCTGCGCCAAGCGATTTAACCGGCGCTGTAGCGGGCAACGGGCGCTACTCAACCGGCGCTATAGAGGGACCACTACTGTATGATGTTATGGCGCCCAGGCCAAGCGCTTGAGTATAACAGAGTGTTTTATTGACTTATAGATAAATATAGTCTGTACTACGGCAGTCCTACAATACCACAGTATTTTTTCTCGCAGGCACGGCGAAAAGTACGGCGCAGGATTACCACCCAAATGATCGCATCTATGCTTAGACATTCAGTTATGATTGTGACCCGAAAGCAATTGATACATCAACCGTCATCTCTCTCCCTCGATTCAAAGCACCCGCGTTATTTTCCCCAATAGAGTAGACTAGCAGCAAGAAACGGTGTGGTAGACACCCGCGGGTTGTACGTTTGGTCTGGTATGTTTACCGCGGGAATGCCGGCACCGGTAGGAATAGACCACCCCGACCGGACTCTAGGGTCATAATGGGCCCATCCTCATTATCTGCGGCTACAGTTTGGGCTGTGTCGACCACGGGTGGCTACCAACAGCGTTCTCTTGGAGACGCACACCGAGATGCGGGCGTGGATATTGATTTCTTGGAACCAGGAAAACATTATCCGTTCAACACAACGGGTGCATTCCGGGCTTTCGCTGCTCTTACGTACAATGACAAATTATCATTCTTGCGGTGACCTTCGCAAGCGGGCTGATACCGTGGACAACCCTCAAGGAGGCCTGCGACTACGGCTGTATTTTGACAACGAATGGTGGTGTTTGCAACTTACCTGCGTGATGACAAGCTATGAACAGTTTAGAAGACGAAAAGGCCAGCAACTCGATCGAAGTTTGCTAAATTACAGTACAGGGCACCTATTAATAATGAGAAACTGCAATAATACCGGTTGAAGCTGGGTTTGTATGTTAGACAGGGTCCGGTCCACACTAAATTCAGCGTAACGACCACCGAATTACCATTTTACGAGTAAATGCCGGCCTGGATTCATTTTGACCATGCTTCATAGCAGTGTCTTGTACTCCGTAAAACATGTGTAGCTTCCACGGTTTAGTGATACCACTTTAAATCGCCATTAAAATACGGGCATAGGTTCACAGTCACTGACCGCTTGGGAAATATATCATGCACATTGTACTCGAAGCGAGATACATTACGAATGCCATTTGTCGGAGCAGACATTAGCGATTCACAGGAACCCGCTGCAGCAATCGTCCTTCTAGGGGCACAACATGTCTGTATCAAACTTGGTGTCAGAAAGTAGCAGGAACCACCGTTGAAGCTTGCATCGCACACGGCGCCGTAGACCTGACGCTAAACTTCACCGTAATGTTAACCCTAACCTAAAGAATATTCGATGCACACCATCCCCCCAACCAATGAAATTGTGCACCCACTTTACCTGTGCAGACACCAGCAATGCACAGGAGAGTGCCACAGCAGTCGTCGCACTGGGTGCACAGCGCGTCTAGGTCATCCTTGATCGGAAAGCAGCAGGAACCACCATTGGAGCTCGTATCGCACACCGCGCCAAGCTCGGCAAAACAGCACTCGTCCGCACTGGAATCGGTCGAACACGGGTCGGCAGTCAGGATGCACTCAGCACGGGCAGAAGGCAGGAGGAGAATTCCGCAGAAGATGCTGCTGGCGACCCCTATGACGACGACGGAACGGTTTGTTTTCATCGCTGCTCCTGTGCGAACGACGAAAAGGACGTCAAACAGCCGCAGAGGAGGTCAATCCACAACAAACAGGAAGTAATTTTGCCAGTGTGTGTCTACATTAAACGCAATGTCAAATTGTATCTTGTTTATGGTATATATCTTGTTCCCTTAACTGAATACAGCTGAAGAAAGCCAAACATATAACAATGAGGAATTTGGATCCTCCATTCCGGTGGATCCAAACAATCCTCTTCTTAATTGGGTCCCGTGCGTACGTACTCAGCATGAGTGCAGTTCGAGCACCGAGGGTTATTCCAGTACCCGTGGCATCGTTGAAGGAGTACAGCCGGTGAGGATCGTTGGGGATTGACTTGTGGGTGTGCAAAGTGTTTTTGGTCTGTGGTACAGTACGCGACAGATGTTAATACTCACTTATTTCTGGCCAGGCTGGAATTCTTATGTAAGGCAGGGTGTTTCCTACACTATTTTCGGTACAAAGAGGCCCTGTTCTTATTTTGTTTCCACAACATGAGCCTGAAAGTAATAATTGTCAGATTCTTAACATCTGTCGCGTACTGCATATATATGTAGATGTTGTTGAAGTTTCTTTTGTGGATTCAACTTGAAATCGTGGAAGTTGTGATGCGGTCATCGGCAGGCGGCAGGATGACGGCTGGCGACAAAACAAATGCAAACACGCAACCTGCAGCACGCGAAAAACATATGCATACCAACCAACGATGTATAGTTATTTCGTACCAGGCGTACCAACGTGAAGAAGAGCAATGACATGTGTTATCGCTGTTGCTCGTTCGCGTTTGAGGGTGTGTTTGTTTTTCATGGAGAATGTGTAGAAAACATTTGAAAAATTTCTGTTTCATGGCCGTCTCTTGTCTCTTGCCAATGTCGCCATGCGTACGCTGCTATGTACTGCCCTTGTTCCTGCTCCCTGCACCTATGTGGCAGTCGTACGTGTAGCTCAATAGCGATATTTGCTGCTGCTGCTGCTGCTGCAGAGATCTGAAGGCGTATATTATAAAACAATATAAATACACTCCAGCTGTGCGATGGAGGATTTCGTCGACACTCACTTACTTCGCAAGCTGTGTGTGATACATCGATCGCGCGTTTTATGGGGGGGCCCCTATATGTCCTCATGAAGGGTATAGGTTAGCGACTTATAACCCGTTTATGAGGGGGACAAAACCTGACAGCTGGAGAACATAACAGTTTGTTTTGAAAAGATAGTCGTAATATTGTTTTGGGGGAAGGATGTTAGAAACAGTTTTAGGTCGCATAATGAGCAGGAATGATTTCACGGATGGTGTTAGGGCTAAACCGATGATGGGAGCAGCGAGGGATGGGGTGAGGGGGTGGCGGGGGGGTGGAGGGGGGGGGTACTGGACAGTGAATATG
>JBBMKB010083618.1:0-25168 GCA_037833945.1 Alaria marginata
AAAAGGGGAGGAAACGCCCCCCCCCCCCCCGGACCTACTTTTCGAGCTCATTAATTCCGGAACAAAGAAGGCGCCAACACCAAACGACACGTTTTCGGACAACCCTCGGCGAGATCTGTCCAACGCCACCCTTTTCGGCGCCCGGTGCCATTTTTCTTTCTTCTAATGTGGAGATATCGAGCTCGAAAAGTCGGTCCGCGGGTGAGAGGCGTTTACTCGCATTATTACGGTACAGCAATCCAACCAACAGCCTTCGTGGTTCGAGTACCAGGAGGTGCAAGACACAACAATAATGGTATCCACTGTAATGCGTAGCAATCCAGCTCACAGCCCCAACTATTATATACACTCACGGTTTCAGGCGCTCGACGTTCTTGTAGCGAGCCAAGCTGCCGTACGAGGCCAAAGTGTCTGCTGCCAGCATCACTCCATCCCTGTTCGTCGACAACAACACCGAACATCACGAGGTTGGCGATCTTTCACGACGGTTCAAGATAACTTTTGGTGGTACAGGGCAAACAAGGACAGGCTTTGATGCCCAATCTGTTGTCTGCTGCCGGCTTCACTCTATTCCTGTTCGGCGGTAAAAAAACACCGAAGAACACAAACGGTTCAAAACAACTTTTGGTGTGGTACAGAGCAAAAACGAGGACAGGCTTTGATGCCCGATCTGTTGTCTGCTGCCAGCATCACTCTATCCCTGTTCACCAGCAACAACAACGCAGAACATCATGACTGCTCAATATAGGAACACAACTTTAAGTGGCAAAGAGCAAAAGCGAGGACAGGCTCTGGTGCCCAATCAGTGCGAACATCGCGATATTCGTGAGAAACCATCAAGCTCGTGCAAACCATCATTGATGGGAGCCAATCCCCTATCGACACCTGTACAGTACAGGTCTCCCTACAGTGCCAGTTAAACAGTGCCTATTGCCGGTATAGTGCCGGTGACATCGCTTGGCACGGCTGGAACCCGATATACTAGTATCATACCAGTTTCGGTACTTTACCCAATAGTGCCGGTGACCGGTATAGTGCCAGTATTATTGGCTGGCACGTACCGGCACTATAGCAAGACCACCAGTGCTGTACTCACTTGTACTTGATACCCAGCACCGACGTCCCCGTGACGATCGGCTGGGTGGTGTGCTGCCGGGTGCCGTCCATCGCGGCCGCGGCGTGCGCCGCTCCTCGGGCGGGACCGGCGCTAGCGTGGCACAGCATGCTTGAAGACGAAAACAGGGGGTAGACCGCGGATATTAGGAAGAGCGCGGCAGGGCCCAGCAAGCGTGCCAGCATACAAGACCTGTCAAGCTGTCGGGTATAACCAGAAACACGAGAGGGGGGGGGCAGCAGGAATGTGATTGCTAAAAAAAGTCAGAATGGAGGGTTTAAAGCGACTCGTGGGACAAGAAACGAGGGGAGCAGGAGTGTGATCTAAAAAAAACTAGAACGGAGGTATAATTTGATGCGATTTATGGGGCAAGGCTCTTGTTAATTAACCTTTTTGGAACTTCAGAAAGGAAAAAAACGTCGAAAAAAACGGACCATTACAGCATCGGTCATACCGAGCAACCCCAGCTGCTGAGACGGGGAATCATAGATGGAGTACCCATCTAGTACCCGAACTTCAACTCAAGCCTTTTTCATGACATGCGCGCTGCGTGATACTACTTGTACGTTTAACGGCGCACGCACACCGTACGAGAGGACCACAGTTTTCATGTGTTTTGTGCCTGGGTTCCAAAGGAGTTTTACTCTTTTGAGGGCCCATGCACAGCGACAAAAAAACCCGACGAATACAGTAGTACAGGACACACAATAAGGAACAGGGTAATAAGAAATCCAGGCTGATATTTGCAGGAAAATAAGAAACTCGGGAACCGTTATACTGAAGTGAGTGTAGCACGCACTCTTTCTCAAATAAGAAAACCCCGCACGAGCCATAATTCCTGTTTCTTATTAGGTGCCTTTTACTGTACGGTGCTATCACGCGTCTATTAATATAATACCCAATGTGAGGAGCTGTTGGGACGTGCGTGCGGGGTGACGCTATTCATACTGCTGCACGTGACGGGGCAGCGGGGGTGCCCGAACTCCAATGTGAGGAGCTGTGCGACATGTGCGGGGTGACGCTATTCATGCTGCTGCACGCTCTTCCGGTAACATGAGCTAGACCATACAGATCTTCCCGGAAATATATACGTAGATCATCAAGTGGGGATAGATGATGGGTGATCTGTCTGACGTGTGGAAATGTCTCGTCGAGATCTGTCCATAGATGAATCGTTTGGCGTTTTTGCACTCTCCCTTTGGTGGAGGAAATCAGCTTTGAAAATCGTTTGAGGGGTGTGTTATCTGTTATCATAGTGTTTACACGGTAGGCGCTTTCGATGGAAAGTAAAAAAGAAAAAAACGAAACCACCAGCGTCACTCGCTAGGTGTCGGGGGCAGCAGTGAGGTGCGAAACACTCGGTTCACTCACGCCCCAGGTGCGAATGGAACGCCATGCTCAAGTCTCGTACACGACAGCATATGGTACGGGACACCAGTTAAGAATCTCTTATTTCTGGCCAGGCTGGAATTATTATGTAAGGCAGGGTGTGTCATTCATTATTTTCAGTACAAAAGAGGCCCTGTTCTTATTATTTTTCCGAAACATTCAGCCTGAAATTCTTAATTGTCAGATTCTTAACATCTGTCGCGTACTGTAGTCGCAGTTGGTACCTGGTATATACCAATGGTGAGTCTTGACCTCAACGGTACCCTTACAGTATACCACACTGGACGGAAATGTAGGGACCGTTAGGGTAATAATATGGAGTCAAACGGTGTTTACATTTCCGTCCAGAGAGTGTTATACCTCGCCAAGGATAAAAGCCCTCGCTAGGATGGTGAATATTAGTTAATGACAGCTGCAATCGCAGATCACAGCAGTAGGTGGTTACGTGAAGGTGCAACGTACGGCGGTGTTCAATAGCATTGCCGGACGGTGGGCACTGGAACCGCTTTAGCACGGCATGGCTAGCTGGTACTTCAAAATTGGGCGAGACACACGAAGCAGCCCGGGCTGCTAGGGTAGGGTGCGTGTTCGAACTGCCATGTAAGGGGACTATCAATAGCTGTGCGACACGTTCTTGCGACGATAGATGCTTGGTATGATCGCACTCACGAGTCTTGTTTTGGGTTGCTATACATGGACCTCAAAGGAGTAAAAAGTAAAGATACGAAGGGTGTGGGTGTGCGACGTGGGTCGGTATCATACCGACCCCCCCGTGTATGTTCTGTGCTTGGGGTAAAAGAGCGAATCGAGATGAGTTTCGCGGTTCAAGACTCAAATCAATCACGACACCGCTTGGAATCGGGGAAGGCGTCGACTTTACCATTGAATTTTGCCTCTATTAACAGACGCCCGGAGGAACGTCTGCTTTTGGGCGCAATGCGGTCTCCGTTTAGGCTGGATCATATCATACCGTCGCACTGTCGCAAATCGGTATAGCCAGTTGTAGAACATCAACGGATTGCATCGTGCAGGTACCTTTTACCTGGTACCCAAGGGTCGTATACGTCTCGTATGGATACAACAGCTCTGTTCAGAGGTAAACTATAAACTATAAAACAGGAGGTGGTTCGGGTTGGTTTGCTTCGGAAACACCGTCAGTTCGAATGCGGCCCGCGAGGGAGATCGCTCCAACGAGGGGATGCTTCGGGGTGGGAGCACATACCGGGTATCAAATCTAGCCATTGGTACCAGAGGTCTACCAGGCAAACAATGGGGAAAAGTACCATTTTGAGAGATATCGAATGAAATGATAAGTGCACTATCAACACGTTCAAACCAACGAAAATCACTTCACGAGTACAAAGCAGAAACGCAGAATCTAGCCCTACAAACGCTACATTTCGTTGCGGAGCTTGGTGCCGATACCTCAGATAGCAACCACATAGCGCTCCGCTCGACAGCCGCTGCTTGTTCACCATCTCTGCACACCCCTTACAGCAGAACAAGCACAGCTTCTCCCTCACCTTTTTCAAGTGTTCGAAAGAAGAAGCAGAAAAACCTTTTCGGATCGCACTTGTCCACGACAACTGACCGTCAAAATCTCTGCTCCTGTGCACTGCACTCTCCTCGACAGCTCGAAGCACTACGGTTCACCTCTTGTAAACGGTGAAAGCTGTGCTATTCCAAAGCAAGTGCTCTCGAGAGGTCGGTGATCCAAAGTAGGTTTTCCATCGCGTGTTTTTGGGGAGAAACCCGTTAACCATCCCCTAATAGAAAGTAGGGTTTCCACTGCGTGTTTTTGCGGAGAAACATATATATCATCCCCTCACCAAGATTTTGTCCACAAACCAACAAGGTGTCCTCGAAGGTGAGCATCCTGTTGCAGTGCACGGTTCGCCTCAAAGGTATGCTCCGACTGCAAGCTGTCAAGATAGACTAGAGCAGCAGTGTGTCCGGGTTAGAAATCGCTGTGATCGTAATTTTTTTCTCTCAAGTCGATTTGCGGTTAGCTGTATCTGCTGTGCGGAGCGAGCCACAGAAGGTGCCCGTATCGAAGCCCACGCCTATGGACTTGCCTAGACGAGTAACTAGACCCTAGATTGATGGTTCCTGAGGCGAGGTGCCCACGTGCCCGCACTGCTGTGCACCACTCCTCGGAAAACTGGTTGGTTTCTTAGCTGTCTTGCAAAAACCTCTTGCAAAAACCTACGACTCCCTGCTGGTACTGGTTGATCGCTGGTCTGGTTAGGATCGGAGATGCCGCCGCTGCGGTGCGTGGAAGCTTGTGTGGACAAAGGGACTCTGCTAGCTACCAATACTCATGTACCTGGTATCAAATAACTATGGGCTACGGGCCTATTACCTATGATCCATAACTACTACCACTAGCTAACTACCATTGCTGTGCAAATATGCCAGGAGACAGCACTTGCACCCCTTCACACAGCAAATTTCAAATTTCCCTCGATTTGCCTTGACGGATGCCAACTACTAGGGTTTAGTGTAGAATACTAACAATCGGCACTCGGCCCTACACGGCCCTACACCCTACACCCTTGAGAGGGCGCGTTTTCCAATGATGGGGCCTTGATATCTCCTTATGGCGAATATATCTGCAAGCCACCAACTCATGAGCGACAACCCCAAACCCTAACCCTGCCACTGCTCTTTGCTCTGTGTCCAACTTGTCAATCGTTCTCCAGGTTGCGGACGTGTCTCCTAAAGCAATACTCTTAGCCTTGGTGCTGTGTCGAGAAGGACTCAAAGATGGCGAAGGGGGGACCGGATCTGAAGCGATACATGGACAAGACGCTGTCGCTCAAGCTCAACGGAAACCGAACTGTCAAGGTCAGCGCACCAGTCTGGTACCCTCTGCTCTGTTGCACAGTACAGGACACCTAACTAATAAGAAACAATATAATAAGAAAGACAGGCTGATATTTGATATTTGCAGGAATATAAGAAATCCGGGAGCCGCTATTCTGTTTTTTGTGTAAAACGCAACCTCTCCCGAATGAGAATCCCAGCCTGGGTCAGTATTTGTGTTTCTTATTAGGTTTCCTGTACTGCTTGTACTCGTGCTTTATTCCTGTGACGCATCCACGTTCTTGTTTGTCTTTCGAGAAACTTAGTGTGTAAAACCCTTGGCAGGTGTATATCACGCAATAGACTCGTTAAATCCCGTCGCTGCAGCTCTCGCAGCCCTCGAGACCGGCACCCACCTAGCCTAACCCTAACCCTGTCCCTAACCCCAACCCGAAACACCAGGCGTGGAACCCGGGGATGACTCCCAAATGTCCCCGTAGCCATGATTAAAACCTAGCCTACGTAGTCGTGCTTATCAGTTTCATAGTGTTTTACCTGCTAGAGGAACAGAGTAGGGGGAGTGATAATCACGACGTAGGCAAGATTTGAATCATTGAATCATAGACCCGTCACATCCTGCAGCTCTCACAGATCTCGAGACCAGCACTTAACCATAACACCAACCCTACCCCTATCTCCAACGCGAAACGCAAGGCCTGAAACACGGGGGATGGCTCCTTAAATGTCCCTGTAGTCGTGATTTGAACCTCGCCTACGTAGTCGTAACTATCAGTTTCCACAGTAGAGTACAGTGTGCCCAACAGAACAAGATCATCATTAATAGAAGCAAGAATCAAGAAATCAAGGAGTCAAGGAGTGTCCGGAGCGACGACGGAGTCCGTTTTGGGGCCCATTGGGTACGACGCTAAACAACCAAAACTTTAAGAAGCGCGGTCTCGTCAGCCGTCTAGGGTGAACGATCTACAACACTACCTGGTATACGTGTTTTATCATACCCCCCGAACAACTCCAGCGACCAAAAAAATGAGAAGCACGGCCTCAGAACTCATCAACCGTCTAGGATGAACGATCTGCATTGCTGTAAACGCGTAAACGCGCTATTCATGGTCACTATTAATAGGCAGATGCAAAGACGCAGAACTATGCAATTTCCAAGTTTCCCCATGCGACTAACTACTGCTGTAAATACGTATACATAACACGATAGCCAACTCATACCTACTCGGCAACGTGTAGTCAGCCAACAGCTATCGCAGCTTTCTGATTCTATTGAGTGACTTTGTTGAGCATCGCCTAGTTCTACGGCCCTGTACGTATAACCATTGAGCTGACATATATACGAGCCGAGCAACGTGCGGACAGGAAAAAATCGTTTCGGTGAGAGGTAATACGTTATGTCTGCTCCAAAATGTATAAAGTAAAATGCTAATAACGCCTACAAAGCTCTGGATTCTTATATCATATTTTTGCATCGGTTTTCTGAATCCGAGAAAAGTGGATCTTGTTTGCAAATATCTTACTTCATTTCCAAGTTATTTCTATGTTTTGGCGAAACGCCTACTCGCGCCTACTTGACAACACATTCCTTAGGTTTCCGCCGTGGTCCGCGGCCTTAGTGAAAATATCATGACCATCTGTAATGTGTATTACATACGCACACGGCACCGTAACCGGACCTTGTGTATCAGATCTTACATTGTGTACTCACGTGTATGAGTGTTCGTATGATATGGCGCAAGCGCCGTCATGACACCTAGGTTGAAATTTTATTTTCTTATCCGTGGCGGTATTTACGTTCATCGCGTGGTAGGTGTAACCGGATGTTTTGTGATCGGATGTTGTATTATGTGCTCCTTTCATAGTTCGTATTTTCTGATAGGGTGCGCGCGCCTCTATAAATAGGCACCTACTGTTGTAGATTCAAAGTATCCATCACTTGACGGCATCTATCTACCGTTTGTACAACAGCCTATCGCTGTTGTGTTATGTATCACCAGCGAATGCGAGTTTTTATTTTTCGCCTCGCCCAAAATAATAGGGACCCTTTTCCAAATCACTGAAGCCGGGTTATACGACCGCCGCCGCCGACCACCAGCGCACACAGGTTGACGACAGATACTAATATCCTGGTTGCGCGAGTTCCTAGCGGCATCTGTCCCACTACGTCAGGGGACAGCTCTTTCGCCCCTTGAAAGACATAAATGTTTCCTTAGTTTGCCTTGACTGACACCAAACTATTACCTGGCAGGTTTTAGTGAGGAAGACTCGGCCCTACGCCCTTGACAACGCACGTTTATCCTTGCTTGCTATTTCTCCCGAGATATTTTTATCTACACTAATTCTTCCTCGTCTTTGTGTTACCCCCTGGCCGACAAAACCCGCCCTACTCCCTTGTCCTGGATATTTTTCTGTGTCCGATCCCTACTATGTTCGATCTCCCTCTCAAGGTGTTCTAAAACCACCGCCGCCGTCCATCAACGCACACAAGTTGAAGACACTTACAAACATCCTGGTTGCGCAAGTTCCTAGTGATAGCTACGCTCTCTCACACGTCGCTGTATCATACCTCCAGCCAACAAAACCAGCCCTGCCCCCCCGCATGTCCTGGGTCTTTTGCTTTTTCCCTTCCCCACGCCCAATTATCTCTCTCAGGGTGTTCGAAAACAAAACAAAAAACACAAACGCACACAAGTTGTCGACAGTTACAAATCTCCTGCTGCGCGAATTCCCAGGGACAAGTGCACTACCCCTGGTATCTTACACGCCTTTTGTGTTTGTGCCTCCAGCCAATAAAATCCGCCGTGCCCCCCCCTTGTCCTGGATATTTTGCTGTTACCCATCCCTACGCTCGATCTCTCTCAGGGTGTCAAAAAAGAAAAAAAACACCGATGCATGCAAGTTGGCGACAGCTAAAAATATCTTGCTGCGCGAGTTCTTCGCGACAGCTACGCTCTCTTACACGTCTTTGTACCCCCAACGAACAAAACCTACCCCTACGCTACACTAGCTTACCAGGTACGTCTTTGTACCTCCAGCCAACAAAACAAACCCGCCCTGCCACCCTCTTGTCCTGGGTCTGCTGCCGTTGTCCTTCCCTACGCTGAATTATTTCTCACAGGGAGTTCTGAGAGGTTATGACCCGTTCATGAACCTGGTGCTAGACGAAACGACGGACCCAGCATCCTCAGACAAGAAGATGGGAATGGTTATCATCAGAGGAAACAGCGTTGTGCAGTTCGAGATCCTCGACCCGCTCCGCTTCTAGATTAATATTTGGCCCAGGGGAAAGTTTTTTTGGGGGAGGGTTTACGGCTCGGGTCAAACGTCGTGGGTCGGGTCGGGTCGGGTCGGTTCAGGTCGGGTCGGGTCACCTGCCTCGAGATGTTGAAAAGCTCCTGACCCGACCCGCGGGTCCGGTCATGACCCGCGAACGGCCCTGTTTTTTTTGGGGGGGTGGGGGGATTTGTGCAGCGGGAGTTGCGGGTCCATGCCATGTAGGAGCTGCGCTTTACGTGTACGTTAGAAGGAACTGGTGACTGGAGTCAGCTCAGCAGGTAGTTCCTTTTAATGAACATAACGTAACTGTGTTCTCTGGTGTGTTCTCGGGACGGTATTGTTCGAGTCGTGGTGTATGGCGTATACAACCAGGTTTTTTGTTGCCCGGGTACCCCAGAGTGTATATCATACCAGGTAGCATGCTAAACAACTATTAATATCATACCATGGTACTTTTTGTTGTTGAGTGTCTTGCATTCTCGAACGGGTACGATTTGACGACTTCCCCTGCTCATATAATATGTGCCCCCTTGGTATTCCAACCGTCACGCCCATGGTATGGAGGTGTGACATGGCTCACCTATCGGCTGTTATTTGCCGGTACAAAAGGTGGCCCCTTTAAGGGACCATGGTGCGTCGGGGC
This sequence comes from Alaria marginata, assembly GCA_037833945.1. NCBI lineage: Eukaryota > Phaeophyceae > Laminariales > Alariaceae > Alaria > Alaria marginata. The sequence continues at coordinate 9,249 of JBBMKB010083618.1, forward strand.
GGCAGGGTCCCTTATATACACTGACGTCCCTTATAAAATGTGTCCCTTTTTAAGGGACCTAGTCCACCCTACCGTTTAGCTGGCATTTTGGGGAGCACATAACTCGTTTTTCGAGAAATCTAAGTGGCGTCTTTCAAGCGGGAGACAGTGTAGTGAGCTGGGGTCTTTGTTGGGTGATGCGTCCATTATAAGGGACGAAAGGAACGAGGTCCCTTAGCGTGGGAAAAAACGGTGCGAAGTTATTTTGAGGTCCCTTATATACCGCTTTTACTTATCGCGGGGTCTCTTAAAAGGGGCCACATCATAGTGACTGACATCCTCATACACCGTCATGGTATATATTACCTGGTACCGGTATATAATATATAGCACAACCTGTTCTGGTTCAAAAGTGGAAGTTCGCGAGGTCTTGATTCTTGATAGCCTGCCGGTTACCGGAATACCAGGTACTCTCACCAGGGGCCTGGCTCGGGTGAATGTCCTTTCTGCCGAATTTTTCGGAATGTCCATTTTTTCGAATTTATTTGAATTGCCACCTGGCCTCTGGGTTCCGAAAACTCATCACGCGATATTCTCTCTCCTTGTCGTATTCAGTACGTTGTGCAAGCTCCATGTGATGCGATCATGCGTTTTTATAAACTATTAAAAATATATCTCAGCTGTGAGATCGATATCTACCGACGGCACTGACGGTATCCACATGCATATGTCCTCACCTATACTGCTATTGCTCCATGCAAAAGCCGTGCTATTGCTCCATGCAGTAGCGCAACGAGGTATTACTCCGTGTAATACTCTTATTATCCCCAAGAAAAGCCGAGGAGCGCTGAGGGCACACCGCCGACATTAAGATATCTGTATTTATACGTGTGCCACTTGTTTGTGTGTGGTGTGTGTGTGTTTTCCCCTGTAGGCATTCTTCCACTCCAGAATGACTGGAGCCTGTCCTGTGACCACGGACTCGATTATGCGAGTTAATGTGAAAACAACAACAATAACACATATACTTACATACACACCCCGGAACACGCGCAATCGGAGGGTATGATATTGTCGTCCCTGTTTCGCGAAAATAACTAATTACCAACCCCCCCCCAGACAAAACATTTATTTTTATCCCCCCTCAGACAAAACAAAACATTTATTTTTATTTCGGCCTTCGACGCACTTCGTACCAACAGATAGTGCGAGTCATACCATTAAGAAAAAGGTATAACATCAGCTGTCGACGTATAGTCAACTAACTGAGGGTTTATTTCCGGATCGCCCGCAACAAAAACGTCATCAAGATGTGATTTCGCAGATCCCACCTCGAGCGCACTTGACATCATAACGAGGCCAAATATCGCCCATTTTCACGCTCCTCGCTCACCAAACCGTGCGCCGTGCCCCTCTCCTCTACCCCCCTGTTATATTAAGTCGAGCCACGACTTGCTGTGTGCTGCAGCTGGTGTAGCTGTGTGCATTGTGTTTTGTGCTATGTGCTATGTGCTATGTGCTATGTGCTATGTGCTATGTGCTATGCGCCGTGTGCTGTGTGCTGCTGTGTGCGCGTGAGCGCGTGAGCGCTACTCGCCGTATGCGGCGCAATTCCAAGAACCAAGAACCAAGAACCCAGAACCAGGAACCATGAACCATGAACCATGAACCATGAGCTGAAGCTGAAGGCCATACAGTCGTACAGACGTACAGAGGTTCCGATAAGTACGCCGTAATGACCCGTTTATATCACAAGAAGGTCGCCCCACTCCCGACTCTCTACAGTCATCCTCATGATCACGGCCCGTCATGATCCATGATCACATGATCACATGATCACCCACCCAGCCATTCAACTTTCATTCAGTCGCCAACCGGAATCGGTTGTGCCGCCCGTTGTTCCGCCGCTCGCTGCTCGCTGCTCGCTGCTCTCCCCTCCCTAGCTACTGACTGCGCCCTGGTTTTTTCTGTCTTACTGGCACTGCTGCTGCCTGCTGTTGTTATAGGAGTGTTGTTCTTGTGTCAACTGGCAAGACCGCAGCACACAACCATCCGCATTGCGACCGCATGCAGGGTGCAGGGTTGTGCCGCAGCTCCCACGTCCGCTCTTCTTTCTCAAGATAAACCCTTACTCACCATCACCATCATGTGGCTGAGTAGGCTGAGGCTGTCGCGGATGGCGATGCCGTCTATCTCGCGCATTCCGCATCGTGTACGTGGGGAGCGTCTGCATCTGTCTGCGAGTACAGCAGTCGAGACAAGCACAGCAGCAGCAGCCCACATCGGTCAGGGCGGGCGTCTTTCGGTCAGCATGGCCGAGGCAACAGGAAGAATAAAGGTCACCACTCAGTGGAAGGACTCCTGCGATATCAAGGTATTCCGACTGCTGCTGCCTGCGGTGAAGACCGTCAAGAGTGGCGGGGATGACACTTACTGTGACGATGATGGCAAGAAGGAGATGGAGGACGTGAAGGAGGTGGACATGATGAGCCTGGATGCTGATACGTTTGGTTTGTCGCTCAAGGTTAACGAGGCTTTGCAAGAAATATCACTTGTCCATGACCAAGAATGGGCTACTACGGCGGATGGTGCAAATAAATGATGGAGATGATACAGGGAGCTATCTTGTCGAGGCCATGGTTCCGGAGTTATTTTCCATCGATTTATTGCTAGGGAATGGCAGCATTTCCGTGTCTAAGAAGATGAAGGGCGACTGCCGAATCATGGTGGACGAGGGCGATATTGACGTGGATGTTATTCGAGGAGAGGGTATTGAACTGTCAACAGGCAACGGGCGTGTGGATGCGGAGGAGCTCGAAGGCAAGGTGGATATCGCCGCTACGAAGGTGAGAGCAACTATTAAAAACTACTGTCGGTACTGCTGTATCACAATTCGACCTTGCGCCCTTGCATTTATGCATTGCTGTATGCCTGGTACCTGCGTACAGCACAGTATTAAACTTAGTTGCACATAACGGTACCACGTACCGCGCTACTTAGACAGAGGTCTACTTAACTGTGTAGTGGAGCTATAGAAGCCGTACTGCTGTGACACCCGTGCAGTGCAATGAAAGTGATGTCCTGAAACAAGCGTGTTTAGTACTGGCATCTCTGGTATACTACAGCAGTACCTTGTACTGTCGTTCAGCAGTATAATATCATATATACGCGAGGCGATGTTTCAGGTGCGGTAGAAACGCTTATTACGTCTACGTACAGTTGTTCTCACATCAACTCGTATAATCAAGTCCGTGGTCACAGGAAAGGCTCCAGACAGTAGTATAATAGGTGTTTCTTACCAGGTACCAGGTACCAGATACGTGGTGCTGTAATTGGTGATACCTTGGCCGACCCGATCTTCGAAGTAATAAAAACACTACTGCTGTGAGGTACCTGTATTTTTGTACCAAGTAAATGTCACCATGAAATGCTCCTTCGTGGTTTTACGCTTCGACATACGGTGGCATCTGTGTCCACGCTATGTTTACAGCAGACCTGGTACTTATAGTGCGTAGTGTCAAAAAGGCCCGCAAGGTATGTTATCTGTAGGAAGCACAGGGCAAGCATGCGTTAACGTGTAACAGAACGAAGGGTTTTCCATGCATATTTAGAAGGATTACCGCGGAAACTGTCATCGACCTCACTCCTATCTCGAGGCTTGAGGTCGAGCTTTGGTACGAAAACGACGGCATCAACGATTAATACTACACTGTACCGGGTATGCATTGGTCCTTGGTTGCAGGTTTTCGCAAGGCTGATCAACGGGGCTGAGGTGGACATTGATGCCAGCGGCAAAGAGCCTTTGGTGAAGATTGGAGGGTTATATTCTTCAGCAGCCCACATAAGATCAACAGGGGATGTGGCGGTTTCCGCATCCCATGGTCGACTCAAAGTGCACACAGCTGGCGGTATGGGTGCTGTCACTCTCTCCAGCGTCAACGGAACGGCTGACGTATCCACAGGTACAACTATACCACATATATACCAGTAAATGGAGATTCACGTATGCCCTTTTCCTTGTGGATATCATTCGAGGATCAAAGCGGCAGGGCGCGTCTCGCGCCGCCGGTCTTCAGGCTCAGTCCATCTCGAGGTGTACTATTACGGGGGAACGTAGTTAACAGGACCAAATATTGTTAGTAAAAATAGAGAAATATATAGGTTTTTGTGTATACCGTAGGTCCTATTAACTACATTCCCCCGTATTAGTATCCCATTGTGCGCTAACCGGGTATACTATACCTGGTAATACCATATTGTAATCGTAAACCTGGTTGGCAAGAGTCGAAAGCAAGTCTACGAGTACGTAGAAAACTCTTACGCACAAACAGTATTACTACTTCCTCGAGACGAATACAAGTCGCGGGTTTGCGTTGTCTGGCTATTTCTACACTACTACAGTATGTATATTTCGAAGTACGCTATTTAACCTGGCACCGGTATTTTATTTAGTTGATGAGGTGTTAAATCTACGGACATCGTACCGGCATTGCTTTGCATCTGACCTATTAGTCTGACCTCTTCAATGTGCAGGTGAAGGTGGCGCCCAAGTGCACATGGATGTCCTCGAAGAAGGAACAAACAGCCATGTCAGGTACTCCGTCACTCCAACAAGTCAAACAGTTTGGTTTGTGCACTGTCTGCTAAAGTACATCGTCGCAAACACCCCGCATGAACGAATGGTATTATTGCCAGGGACTCATGACGTGGTGCCCCGATGATTGTTCAATTTTTTTTAATGCACCGATGCGTGTCTGTTCATATTGCACCGCAGTTCCTTGTTCTTCTTGTTAGGGCTGCCTTCGAGACACCGGTAGAAAATGTCATCAACGGGAAAAGTATCCCTAAAGGTGTCGTTGTTCATCACGCTTTCGCTTTTTCCCACCCGTACTTTTTGGAGTATGATACCCAGCTTCTAGCTACCAGACACCAGTTACCAGCTAGTATCATATGCGTAGGGTCCTTAACATTATTTGATATTTTCAATTTACTTCCATGGAAGCTTCCATTGAAGTAATTTGACTTCCACCAACTCGCATGGAAGCTTCCATGGAAACGATTTTACGTCCATGGAAGCTTATATGGAAGTTGGTAGTAGTAAGTTTACTTCCACGGAAGCTTCCATGGATACAATTTTACTTCCTCCGTGGAAGTAGATGGAAGTACGTGGAAGCCCCGTAAGGTGGTAAGTTGAGCCGTTGGTCATACTTTTGACGAATTTGAAACTGTCTTTAGCTTCGATGGCATCGTGGGAATGATGGTATAATCCTGCCGTGAGTGCTACATCGGTTCCAACATCGCGAGCGACCTTGGATCCACGGTAACCAAAAACGACTCTCTTTTCAGATGGAGTCTTACCGTGGGTTAGGAATTTGGTGGAAGTTAATGGAAGTCCGCGGAAGTCCGTGGAAGTAGATGGAAGTGGATGGAAGTAAATGGAAGAAGATGATAGTGGATGGAAGTTGGTGGAATTTAATGGAAGTAAAGGGAAAGTGGATGGTTGTGGATAGTGGATGTTGGTGGCAGTAAATGGAAGTACATGGAAGTTGGTGGAAGTAGATGGAAGCAGATGGAAATCGTGGAAGGAAGTGGAAGTGCATGGAGGTTGATGGAAACATCGGAAGCTTCCACGACTTCCACGACCAACTTCCGTGGAAGCCAGTGGAAGTTGTGGAAGTGGAAGCTTCCACAACTTACATGGAATAATCCACAACTTCCATGAAAGCTTCCAAATCTTCCATGGAAGCACTCAAAGGGTTCCTATACTGGAAATTTCATTCATCATTCTGTTGGTGGAAGTTGGTTGAAGTGTATGATGGAAGTTGGTGGAAATCGGTGAAAGTTGGTGGAAGATGTTGGTGCAAGTTAGTGGAAGTTGGTGGAGGTATATGAATGTCGGTGGAAGTAGATGGAAGTTGGTGGAAGTAAACGAAAGAAGATGATCTACAGTGGATGGAAGTCGGTGGGAGTTGATCGAAGCAAATAGAAGTGGATGATGGAAATTGGTGGAAGTTGGTGGAAGCAGACGAATAAATCCCACTTCCACGGAAAAAGTTGTTCGTAGTTTCCGTAGAAATTTTCATGGAAGTTTGCGTGGAAGTATCCACGAACTTCCATGACAGCTTCCATGAAGGTAAACTGTACTTCCATTGAAAGCTGTATTTACTTCCATGGAAGCTGCGATGGAAAAAGACGGAATCAGATAGAAGTACAGTAGATAGATGGAAGCTTCCATGTGGAAGTAAATTGAAAATGTCAAATAATGCGGTGGATCGTATGCGCATGTACGTTGGGTTGAACGGCACGACCTGAGCTTGTCCAAACGAATAGTAGTTCTTGCGAAGGCGTGTCTTGCGGTATTAATGGGCGATTCTCTTCGCAATGGCTGACCGAACCGCTACGTAGTAGGTTCTATTCCGACGGCGTTGGTGGGGACCGTTTATCCTTGGTTTATCACGAGCCCGCAGCGCATATATGTACCTTTTTCATCATCATTGCAAATCATGTCTGCCGACGCTACAGAATTACAATGAGAAAACTGCGGCCAATGAGTTATAATTAGAAAAAAAATAGCCTATGAGAAAACTGCGGGCACCTTTTCCCTCTCTCTAGTACCTGGTACGTATTATAATGATCACACGTTTAAACATAATTGCGTGTTTAAAGTACACATCTATCTTGTTTTCTGTTGCATGCAATTAGGTCCGACAAAGGAGACATAACTATGTCCATGTCCCAAGAAGTCAATGCTGACATGGTCATCACGGGAAACATTGCCCAACTCCCGCCAAGTTTTGAAGGAGACATCCAGGCAACGAAGGCTGTGGGTACCATCAACTACCCCGAGACGAGGTCCTTGCAGCGAGTACGACACAGCGGACAGGACTCAGGACAGGGCAAGATTGACCTGGCTGGGGCACGAAGCCAATCGCTGCGGCAATTTTTCCCGGCCGATGTGCGGAGTAACGCGCGTCCTAAGCTTTCAGTTTCGGCGATAAAGGGCTCTATAGGATTGGAGACCCTCAGCTGGGCCGATAATATCGCCCGCAAGTTCACACGAGAACAGAACTCAATCGAGAAATAAAAACATGATTGACGTCGGTTATATTGTTAACATTAGTATCATATTGTATGGGAACGCTTCCTCAAGCTGAACGAAGGCCCGCCTTCACATGGACCGGCGGTGCAAACCTCTCGTACTGCAGTTATATATAGGGGGGGGGTGAAATTAATTGATTAATTTTCATGTTTGACGGAGACGATAGGGGGGGGGTGAAATTAATTAATTTTGATGTTTGAAGGAGACGGTATACTGATAGTGCAAAATTGTAGCTCATAGTTTTACAGTGAAACGGAGGCTGGGCATCAGCGCCAAGAACGAAGGGCGTGTCTTCAATAACTATTGAACGTTCTCACCATCGTGTGCGCTGCGGTTGCAAAATGTGACAATCGGCATCGACGTACCGAGAGAACGAAACAAGTAGTACGCCCAATGCTTCTTGTGCAGGTTACCCTGCTTTCCCCGAAGGTCTTCCGCGACTATGTACTTGTTCATACCTGGTACGAAGTATATGTTTATTTTCGATTCTCGCTTGTTTTGTACCAGGTACGCCATTGCTGACCAGTGCAGCGTTTCTTCGCCCAGAATGGTTCCCGTGAGACCGCAAAGAGTCAGCAGATGGCTTCATAGTTCATAGGCAACCCCGGTTGATCACGCACGCGAATGGGCTCTACAGCACCTCCAGTGCCAACTCGCAAGGGTACCAGCCGCTGAAAACTGTGCAAGACTTAGCTGTTTATATGCTGTTTAGCGGTTCTTATCTCTTAAGGTCCTTATTGCTTGCTTGTTGTCATATACAAACTGTGGTTCGACGCTCAACAATCCCGCCTGGTGATGCTGCCCAGCAAGCACCGTGCACTCGCACCACCCCAGGTTCTATTCGGTCAATGGCTACAGTCAACACCACGAGCACCCTTTGAAAAAGGCTTCCGACGCTTCCTGATCCCCTTTTAGTTTTCCAATGCGTGCGCGCCCATCCCGCTCCTCGTTGGTTCGTAGCAGAACATGCTCTCCAGCTTTTATCACGATGTACTTGCCATCCACCCGCACACAAATTCAGTAGTGATCTCAATAATCCAATTTTCGGCCTTAACACAGCAGGACGATTCATGATAATGGGCAGCAATCACAGTAACACAGGCGCGAGTAAGCGCACTGTGTGCCGCATTCGTTCCCCCGGACATTCGCATACAAATATATATACTAGTACGACAGTGCATCGTCAAAACGGCACCCGATTCCAAGCAGAGGAAGTCGCTGTTGCCACCATGTTGAGTCGGACGGTAGTCGCGATATACCAGGCACCAGGTATAGCTCAACAGCCACCTAACATTGGGAAAAATACACGAAGAAGGGCCAAAAACCAGGTCAGGAATCAGTCATATATACAAGGTTAGGTTCTCCTTCGGAGGCGGGGTGACGCAAGGCTGATGGTTTTCATCTATATATGTTTTTTTAGTGGAAGGATCGTGAAATAAATAGTGCACGTGGAGTGTTAGGCTTGGAAGATGGTTTCGGTACTGGCGGTATGGACGATTGAGGCTGCAGCATTGCGTGTGCGTGCGAAAGCACAGAGTCACAAACGAAAAATCTCGGGGAAAAAAACATGAAAACATACTGTATCCTATACCAGGTATGTTTCTTTACATGGCCTGCATGGGTGGCTCTGAAAAATGCTCGGTCGACGTCACGCAGCAAATTTGATGAGCACAACACCAGCAGTGAGTGTTTATTTTTTAGTTAAAAGAAATAGCAACACAACAACAACAGCAGTACAATAGCAGTACAGCAGCAGCAGCGGCGGTGACGGCGGTGGCGCGACTTTGGAGGCAGCCGCAGTGGTGGTGTCTTCGTGTACCTGGTATGTATGTGTGTGACAAAATTAATCTCAACCTTCTCGATTAAAAAAAATGTAAACAAAATTCTTCCATCAGACTTGAAAAGGCTAGATTCATTCCGAAGGTTAGATTCATTCCGGCATCCATTAGGCTGTGTTTGCGAGAATGTACCACAAAAAAAAACACAAAAACAACCGAAAAATAAACATAGCCGAAAAAGACCATCCCATCGCATAGAGACCACAGAGCCGTCTGTCTATGCAGGCCATGTAAAGAAACACAGAGGACAGATACAGTACGGAAAACGTGAAATATAATCTTGTGTAAAAATCCATCCACGGCATCGCTGAGCACAACGACGAACACAGCAGCAGCAGCACACAGCAGCAGCGGCGGCAGCAGCGGCGGCAGCAGCGGCGGGGGCGGTGGAAGCTTCGGCGACAGCGTTGTGGTATAGCGGCGGTGGTTGCGCAAAAAAAGTCAGCACCGAATACGTCAACATCAGAGCAGCAGCCATATAGCTGGAAAACTGGGTTCAAATCCGCTGACGTTTTGAGCAGCAGATGGGAAAAAACAAAGGGCAGCAGTTGAAACAGTAGCAGTCTTTAGTCCAAAAAAAACGAAAGGCCCAGCAGCAGTTGGATTTTGACAGTCTGTACAGCCCGAAAAGGCGAAATATTTAACGACCCCAGTAACGACCACCCAAGCCAAATTGGTATATATGTTTATCTTCGGCAGGCACACTGGTATAACGTCAACCCTCGAAGAACAAATCTCCTCCTCCTTATCACCACGAGCACAGCACCTCTAAAAGTGGCTCGATACAGTGAGAGCTCCTGTGAAAAAAGAGCGTGCTCATGTAGCTCTACTACGTAACATGCTGTACTCATACTGCAGTTTGCATTAGTGTACCGGCTCGGGCCGCCGCTGCCGGGTTCGGAGGAAATGTATTCATTGGGTGAAGGCCAACTGTTGTTGATATACTTCGAAGTATAGCACTTTCGTGAGCCGCAAGCACAACCAACTGTAAACACTGCATAACAGGCACTACTCATGACGTATACTGGTACATGATACAGTGTCCCAGAGGTACAACAATATGCTGCCGCCTCTTCGACCAACCCTGGCACCTAGAGAGTCGATATCAAAGCTACCCGAAGGTACAACACCTACGAGAATCTCTCTCGCACTACAGTGTGCTTGGGACCTGCCTATTATAGGACATCTCACCTTCCCCGAGGGCCCGAAGACTGAATGATTGACTCACTGCGCCCGCGAGCCGCCAATACACCACGGCAGCCGTTGAGTAGTTCAAACGCCAGAGGGCAGGGCGGAACCCGGACCCCCTTTGATGTACCGCACTCGTACATATCATGGCACAGGACGCGGCATTAACCCGCCGGCTTCCCCCCACCCCCACGTCATCAGTGTTCACTACCCCGAGCAGAACAACCAGGTCCAAGTCACGCTCCACATTTACAACTGGAGCAATTCGTCGACCTCCAAAGGTACTTGGCTCGGTCGACAGCGCCGGCGGCAGCACACAACCACGATACCACGTCAGTTCTCTGTTCTTCTCCTGGCGGATTTCTTGTGCTCCTTACGACTGGTACTCTTCTTGTTACTCCTCTTGTGCTTCTTCCGACTGGAGCCGACAACGTCACTCCCTACCTCTGAGGTCTGCTTGCGCTGACTCTCTTCAACGTTTTTGTTGTCGACATGCCGGGCTTTTCGGGAGCCCTCGCGCTTCCGTTTCTCCTTCTTGCTATCTTTGCTCTTCTTGTCCTTATTGCCCTTCTTTTGGTCCGTCTTGGTTCGCTTCTTTCTCTCAGCCCCAAGAAGCTTAGCCCCACTATCATTGCGGCTGTCGCTGTTACTGTTTGAGCCCTCCACTCCCCCCATGTTTCTCTTGTTTCGGCAACGCTCCACTCTAGTGCCGGTTTGCGTGGTGGTTGACACTGCTCCTTCCATCGCCGTCGCCGCGCCAATACCAGCCATCGCCCGCTGTTTGTTTTCCGCCCAAAACGCGCGGGTGTCGTCCACAGATGCAGCAGCTTCTTCTAGTGGCTCCTTCTGATACGACACTTCGCGTCGCCTTTTGCCGGTAGCTATGGGCAAATCAGTACCTTGTGTGCCTTCCTTGTCTTCCTTGCCGTGTTTGCGGTCATCTTGGTCCAAGCGGCGCTGTCGCCAGCAATCCTCAACTTCTTCTCGTCGGTTGTGCGATCCTATCCCATGAACCGTGTTAAGAAGAAAGTTGGTGTTGACCACGGCACGAGAGTTCGCCCCCATGCCTCCTGCCCGTTGCATCACTGATCTAATGTGGGGCTTCAGGCACCGCTGGCGAAGTGACCTTGTGATGCGTGAGTGCTTTCGGGCACGTATATGATGTCCCTGAGTCCCACATTACTACCGCCTTCGCAGTAAATGGAAACCCTTTACGTCGACCCTCTGATCGAGACTCGACAGCCAGTCGGCGCCAGGACGCAGAGAAGCGCCATCCATGACGTTTTCGGTTGCTTCGCGTACACTTCACCTTGCTGTGAAGAGATCGTGCCAACTGAATCCTGGGACTACAGCTAGATTGCTAGGGGCTCGCTGGTTAGTGGAGAGTAGGTGGTGTTCACAGACGAGATTTGATGGATTATATGCGTGTGAGGCATTCTGTTGCCATGCGATAGCCGCGATTCACTGAACTGGACTGTGCTGTACTAGCAGCGTAGGAGGATGCGACGAGATGATTCTCGATGATGAGGAGTTACCCATCGCTTATGTGGGATAGTTAGGTTTCTGCTATTGGTCTCTGTAGATTACAACAACCCAAAAGGTACGCCCATCCGTGAGCTGTGTACTTGTTGTACGAGTCTACATGTAAAATACGCAGCAGGCAATGCTTCTCGTAGTGAGCGGTCAGCGGTCAAGGATTCCGGGCAAGCCTGTTGATGACGAATCGCAATTTGCAGTTGTCCCAACTCCCATCGTCCGTTGTATCGCCCTCCATCGTCCATGGTGCCGTGGTTGCTGCTCGGAAGCTCGGCGGCGGCGGCGGTGTTGCGCACACGAGGAGGGAACCAGCAGCACCGCCAGGCACTGTCATTGCACAGCACACCTCGACTCCTCGAGCTTGGGGGCACGGAGGGAGAGCCAAGCAATAGCAACAAGGGAAAGGGGCGGGGGGGGGGGGAGGGAAAAGGGGCTGATGGTGAGTCCTACAGCCCTCGAGCGAAGACTGTCTCAATGACGGAGAAGGACAAGCCAGACATGATAGATTTGGTGAGAGCTACCAGGTATATATGTACGGTACAGCAGTACCAGGTATATCAGTGTGGCATGTAGCATACCAGGTACGTGTCGTTTGTTCTCCAGAGACCAATCAAAACCTTCGTTGTCGTTGAAGCAGGTCGAAGTGCCGACTTTTTCGTATTGAGAATGAGTTGATGAGTTGAATGAGAGACAATCGTGATCCAACTGAGGTATCGCAATTTTGCAATGCTGCAGTCCGAATAACGTGAGGCATGAGACATCCAAGGTACAGCTTGGGAAATAAACGCGAACACAGTGTCAGGTACCTGGTACGTACTGCTTATTGTCACGAGTATTATAGCACTTGATGACAATGAGGCAACGGCCAACTCTTCCTGCCCTTTATTTCCTAGGCAAAACACACTCTCAATCAACGACGACTCTATATTATAGGCCTTCCATCGACTGCCGATGGCCAACGCCCTCGGCGACATGCAAGACGATACCGCACGGTATCAGGGTTCACCAACGGCCATCCGAATACTTAGCCGCAGGTAGATTAACATACCAAGTATCGATACATCAATATCAAAGCCAAAAAAAGTCAAACTGATGTTTCCTGCTGATGGGAGAGCTGCCTCAAAGGCATAACATGGGTCGAGCTGCTGGTCTCGTTCTTATAGTCGGTCTCGTGAAGTGACTGCTGCTGTTCTATTAATAGGCGTCCTCCAATAGTTAGCTCCCAGCCCAACTTAACCATGCCGATGACTCGCGTGTTCTGTCGCGTTTCCCCTGTTGTTATCGCGCAGAATGCGCAATAAGCACCTGGCGCTGTTCTAGTCCGACTTGATCATGACGGTGCCTTGCGTGTTCGACCGCGTTTCCTATCTTTTTCTCGCGCAGAATGAACCATCATGGCGCTGTCATTGTACTGCGTAAACAACAGCGTCTCTCCCTCGTCAGGTTGAAAACAGCAGTAGTATTGGTTATCAGTATTGGTTATCGGTACTGATAGACTCAGCATCGAACCTGGTCATCCCCGGACAGTCAAGCACTTCACTCCATTTTTTTTTGTCCAGTTTGTAGTCTGATGTGTTTCCCGCGTTGTGTTATACGTGTTTCACACGTGACCCTTAACACCTTATTGCAGGCGGACTTAATCATGTCCGGCACAAAGTACAAGGATGCCGTAAAAGGAACCGAATTTGACGATTTGGATGAGGAAACAGCACAGGAGTTCGAGGAGTCAGTTAGGCGTTTGACAGCACTGCGAGAGAATCGGCTGGAGGAGTACTTGGAGAGCAACGGGTGAGTGCAGCGCGCCGGAACACAAAAGAGACTATAGGGAAGCGACGTACTGTAGTTTGGAAATGCATGACATGACGTGACGTAGACATGATTCGAACAGAATGCATGCGAGTCTGAACTCCTTGGTAACCCTTCTGGATGGAATTCAAACGGTGCGTACCGTATGTAACCCCGAACCAGCTGCACAATTGTAGAAATGTAGCGCTGGACGCAGACTACCCGCCTCAGGGGTTCGGTAGCTTTCAACCCCTTGGCCTTAATCGCTGTTTGCCAACCGCTTCTGTTGTTGCTGTTGTTTGTCAGGGACACGGACCTTCTGGCTCAAATACGGGCCGCCAACGGCAAGGCCAAGACCTCGAAAGATGTGAGCCCCCCATGTGTATGTACCGCGCCAGGAGTTCGGTGGGTCTCTCTGTTTTTATCACAATGCACGGGAAACACAATGTATAGACTATGAGACGTCGTCGCGTTTTGATTTTTGCCGACCGCGTCGCTTTCGGGTTTTCGTAAATTGGATCAGTCTACACAAGACGCAGCTTGAAATGCTTTCAAACAAGGGCTCATGGCACCTCTCTACCAGTTGCTTTCTGGGTCTGCGAGTCCTCTACTCTGTTAAAAATGGAAAATGATCCGCTCGTTCTCTTCGTTGTTGACATCGCTTTTCTAGTATTAATAGTAATATTGCTGTTGTCATGTTCTGGCGGTTCTATATATACTAACTAGGAGTTTTGGTTTACCAGGTATACCATTAGTCTGATAATGCAACGAAGAAGTCGATTCCTCTTTTTCAAGAGATTCCCTACTCGTATAAACTATCAGTTTTCAAATATCAATGTTTCGCATGTACTTGATACATATATACAGTACAGCATGATATGATATCATACGTGCGTTCGACGCCTACCTTATTTGGTTAGTATATGTTGATCGCCAATCTGCCATGCTATGATAGCATGCACCGATATGTGCCTCCTCGCGATACCTTGCAACCGCCGCAGGCGGGCCTTCCTGCACCCCCCAGGAAAAAACGAACTGTCGAAATGGCGCAAGGCAAATGGGCCGAAATTTTGATACACACCGACCGAGTGACGAAGGCAAGAATGCATGAAAGGAATCACGACATCCAGCAGTGCTCTGCGTTTTGTTGCTTGTTGTGTACCGTTCCAGGTAGTTTACTTTGTTATTTATTGCCTGGGATTTGTTTTTTGTTATGTTTTACCTGATATTTGTTAATTGTTATTTGTTATTGAGTGCAATATTTTGTCCCACTCGACTGGAGCGTTTACGCACTGATTTTTTTTTTGCGCGAATGCGATGGGGGTATCAACACTGACTTAGCTCGCGCGTATGCTTTGTCACATTGTTTTGATAGTACTGTAGATTTATACCGGGCCTGGAGGTCGTGTCGCGCGCAACCCATATAGGTACCCCACCATAAGGGTGATGGCGCGCCGCTACAGCAGCCCGTCCTAACGCCCGGACGTCCGTTGGCTGTTTGCTATTACGGGGGACCACAGTAAAAAGGACCAAATATTGTTAGTAAAAATACGGCAATATATAGGTTTTTGTGTTTTCCGTAGATCCTATTTACTATGGTCCCCCGTAATAGCTTGATTGCTTGCAATCGTAGGAACTGGGAATACGAACATATTGATTTAAAGAGTCCTAAGTTCCCGAACCCCCATCGGATGATGCCTCGGCTTGGTTGTTTTTCCCATTGTCGGAGGCGGGAGCACGAACATCTTGAACTAAGTCAGGAACGTGCTAAAATGTGAATATTTGTATGGTAACATACTTCCTCTTTTGCACCTCCCTCAGACCGTCAAAGGCGGTATGGAAATCCAGTACAGGGCTTTGGTAACTGTGGGAAACCTGAACGGCGTTGGAGGATTCGCGATTGGCAAAGCAATCAGCCCTGCGGAGGCCATCACGGAAGCCAGCCGGTAAGGCATACCCTGGTATCTGATACCAGCCACCTGCTAACTTTACATTGATATTTGACATTTGGACGCCACTAGATTATTTTGACGTTGGGGTCTGTCAAGGGTCTGTTTCTACTTGACTGTACAAAAATAAATACCCTGCCAGCATTTTGGGGGGTGGGTGGCAGCCATTGCGTCGGTCTTATATCGGAAACAGTTGTGTGATGTCCCCAGGGCTCGTGGACGAAGCATATCGTATGTTTGGTGTGATAACTTAAATTGGGACGATCACTATCCTTGAATTTTATTCGCTTCTGCCACGTTGAATGGACCCTCCTCTCTCT
Organism: Alaria marginata; assembly: GCA_037833945.1. NCBI lineage: Eukaryota > Phaeophyceae > Laminariales > Alariaceae > Alaria > Alaria marginata. The sequence goes on from JBBMKB010083618.1 coordinate 24,943, forward strand.
TGTCCTGTTTTGTTTACCCTGGTGATGGAGGGTTGTTTGCTATATACGAGTATCTTGGTTTTGTGCATGCCTTTGTTGGTTTTATTAAAGTTTTGCTGTTGCTGCCGTTTTCGTGCGTACCACGTGCCGATGCATTGAATTTTTTGTTCTCAGAAAAGCGAAGTTGCTGCCCAACCTTGTCTACGTGGAGCGGTACAAGCAGGCATCCCTTTGCCAAGACCTGGTC
>JBBMKB010083619.1:0-12157 GCA_037833945.1 Alaria marginata
TGATGCAACGCATACACATCCAAGGTGGATTCGATTCGTCAGTTGTTAACAAGTTCGCCTGAACAGAACCTACTAAACATTTTCTACGTGGAACACACCGGAGCAATCGCGATGCATCACGACTCACGCCTCCGAGATACGAGACCACAACATACGACAAACCTTTATTTAACGATAAACAATACCAAAAATATAGCATTCTGACCTCCACCGCGTCTTGCGTTTTGTCCTTTAGCTCTAGGCAAGGCTGGGTTCAGAAGCTTTTCTCCAAATACAATAACCGGCATCCGAAACAACCACAACACCAATCTAAATGACCTGAAATGACTCTGTAAACAGTTTCCGCGCGGTGACGTCTCACTCCCAATACTCATATGCCTTCCAGATAGTACAAAACCAGCCTTCTTATTACTCGTAGACTTATTAGACTTTCAACACACGAAACGCACTCCCCCGCCATCCCCCTCCGACTTCTTGTCTCCCCGTTCAGTACACCGATATGTAAACCTGGCGAAACTGACGATATGTCCTACTAAACATTTAACCCAAACCTTAATGGGATTAGAAAAACCCGGTAACACACATTTCGACGCGATCTGCTTCTAACTTGGCTGCACCGTAGAAGATCAGAGATGCCTCGTGACCAAATCGGTCAACACCACCATATCAGTCTCGTCAGGAATAAAACGGGCTACGAACACCGCTTCCACGGACGAGCGATAGTACTCGCTTAACACTGTCTGGATGCATTCGCGAGACCATTTACACCGCAGCTGTGCGTTCGAAGCAGGAAAAAAAATGTCTGACACGTCTCCCGTCTGCGTTGTGGTTGGGGTATTGTCCGGCGCCCCCTCTCCAGTTCGGAAATTGACGCGGTGAACGTACGACATGGTGATGGTTGTGTACGCCACACCGTGCGCACTGACGTAGCATGTGCTTTCGGGCGTGTAGCGTTCGGATACGAACAAGGGGGCCGGGGGGGTGTCGTCGGCGTCGTCGGCTGGACCACCGAACTCCTCCAGCGGCGTCTTTACACTTCGCTCAGCGTTGGTGTATCTCACCAGGGAGTTTACCATGCCCTGCGCAATGATTGCCGTCGAACAGAAGCGATCCAGGGGGGCAACGTTCAATAACATATTTTGAGTGCGAAATCGTTTACGATGCTATTTGTAGGACCCCAATGCATCTAGAAGACCAACGAGTAACGACTAGAGTAGTCTAACGATGATGTGCAACTATCTGTTTATGTCATAAGTAGGCGTGTTTGGTTGCAGTACTTGACGAAACATTATGTTTAGCATTGATACTTTGGTGGCGGAGTCAACAACGGAACCCGGGCTTAGTCCTTTGTAACACAAACCACACGCCAACCACACGCCAACCACAAGATCCCAAGTCAAGTCTATTATTACCGAACTCCGAAACCTCCCGCGCGTCATAACGAATAACACTCAACCGCCTAACTATATTAGGCGGCTTGGAGTCAGCCAGCACCTAGTTGTCGACATATATGTATACCCTCCTTCATTGGATTAACATTTCGCCTTGTTGGGGGGGTTAGATATGTGCCACTATGTCGATGGGACGATCAACCCAGGTGTTACATATCTTCAACGTGGAACTTCCTGCGCCTTCCCATAACATGGCCCAAACCTCCATTACGTTCTTTGCGTTGTCTGACTGAGCCTTGGTTCCGTGCCCACAGCGAATGTTTATGTTGTGTCTGTCAATTCGGACGAATAATCAAGACGGACACTACAGTAGACATATGCTGGATTTCAATCGTTACACCATCCGGCAGAAGTTGAACACACACCCCTCCAGACTAGGGGATTTTCCAAAAAGGGGGGAGGAAAAAACTTGCCCCAGTGACACAGGTAAGATGCGGACAATATGCACGGCCAAGGGTAATCCTGTGGGGAACGTCGTACTACTAATCTTTTGATCGGGGCCAAGCACTTGTTTCTCTGACATATTAGACTCGTACCGCATACCACGACTGTAAACCAAACCAACTCACCATAGCACACCCATTTGAAGCCGCAGTCAAGAAAAGCGATGGCCGCGTCGTTGGAGGAGCAGCCTCCAAGAGCAAAGGCGAGCGGCGAGAAACGGCCGATGGTAGCACGATGTTGACTCCGACGTCCGGTAGGGATGTCCCCGGGTTGCAAGATGCACTCTCCGACATCTCCGGAGCCCCTAGCAAGCGTGGAACGTAGGTGGAAACAGCGGGCCGCACATCGACGGTGGTAGGCTCCATTTGCGTCCCGTTGAATGCAGCGATAGGCAGGTCTAGGAACGCCGGGGTTGGTGCTGACAAGGAAGCGATGGAGACGAGTGCTGAAGATCTAGCCGATGCCACGATGGCGACGATGTCAGACGTGGGTACATCGGCGAAGGTCGACAGGGTCGCCGGGTACTCAGTCAGCTGTACGCTCGAGACCATCTGATACGTGGTTCTTGACACGTCGTCCTGGGTCGGGCGCCAAGTCTGGTGAAGCCGCACGCAGGCGTCCCAAATCATTTTTCCCAAGTCAGAGGCGTTCATCATAAACCGGCGATAGCGCCTACGCCTCGTTCGGTGGAGTCTGTTCATCTTAGCACGTTGGTAGTAGCGCGGATGCCACCTACCGAATAGGAACGCAGAAGTAACGTCCGCAGTAATAACCTCCGCCAAGTACATGAGTGTGTTGAGGAAGCGGGCCATGAATTGGTCCGGCAGGCGTAAAGGCTCATGCCGAAACCGTCTCCATCTGGACTCGTTGCTGGTGTCCTCGTGGGATCCACCGCAAAAGTTTTCGTGGAATGTCATAGTACCTGGCGTCGCAGCCGCAGATAAATAGCTTCTGATGGCGTTGCTGATGGCGTTGGTTGTGGTCCACCTCCTGCCCCCCTTGCCCATTGTGGTGGCGCTGGTGGTAGTGGTAGTGCACCCGTGTGGGGTGCTTGTACTTTTGCTAACATCCGCAGTTTGAAAACACGGCAAAATCGTATATCCACCAGGGTAGCGCACGGGGCACCCCCGAAGGTCGTTGAGGGTAATGCAGTTGTAGGAAGCGTTGGTAGCGAGGGATGGCGTTGCGGTAGTAGACACCCACACCGCGCTGGTCTCCGTGTATGTAGCACATAGGTGAGTCGCGAAGGACCCCGCTGTAAAATCGGACCTGCAACCGATTGGTTTGAAGCCGAGCAACGTATACAGTGGTAAGCGAAAGGTATCCCGCAACTCGCTGGGTAATATATGATATACAACCCTGGACGGGAGTGTAAGTACAGTTTGTGTAACGTTCAGACGAGCCATGCTAAAACACATCACAACGGTCCGTGCATTACGGCAAGAAGAAGCGGAATAGCGGTGGAGGGGGTTCATGTGGACTGAAGAAATATCCGACGCGGGTGACGTCCAAGACACTGAAGAGTACGTTTCTTGCAGCATGTACTGTAAACCTGTCCTCTTGTAGACCTGCCATCTGTTTTGAACGTCAATCTCGTTGGCATTTGTCGAAGAAGTATTCTCAGTGGTGACAAGGACACAATGTTTGTAATTGATTAAGACGATTCACATAACAATATCCTTTTAAACGGTACGATGGTTTGTGATATCCTTTTTGCACGTGTGCCAAACGGAAAGTCCTCAGGTACAGTTCCAGAAGCAGCCATAATGCGTAACACAGGTGTGTAGTAACCAGGGACTACGGCGCACGCTCTTGAAGCTTTAGATGCAGCTTTTGGTGGAATACATTAAATAAGAAAGCGGTAACACTCTTGAAACATAAGTTTATTTGTGATAAGCATTTCGTTTGCACCACAATAGTGCCAGACGGAATCGTCTAATGTACATGAAGTTCGGGACGTGAACTGAGAATTCCAACTTAGCATACACTACACGCTTGAGGACGATGTGCCGATCGCCCAGACCATGAAAAGCTGTGGAGCAGAGAGGCTACTCTGCAGAGGTGATAGACTATACAGCATACAGTACTGATAGTTGGTGAAGGTCGACGAGTAGAGGGGGGTAGGGGTGGTCTCGAAGCGTCCAGGAAAGCGTAACCATTATACGAATAATATAGGCTGTCCAGCACCAATGCTAACCTCATTGATCAAAAGACATGGGTGCATTTCGAGAGGGATTAACAGCCTGCGAAGTAAGGACAAGCATGTCATTTCGACGCTACAAAAGGTGGAGAGACATAAACACTCTAACATGCTATCAACAATACAAAATTCAAACCTAAACAAGGGAAAAACAAAAGGCTATACTTCGTAGAATAATATGCGGAACCTGTGTATGTGAAATTCGGTACAGAACGACGAGCAGAGAGGACACTATGTAATCTCTGCTAGTTTGAAGTATAGGCAGGTTCCAGGTGAGAGAAATACCGACAAGAGTGACCTTGTTATCTTGCAGACGAAAACTGTATAAAATACGTAAGTGTGTTACTAATTAGTGTGTATTATGCTGTCTCGAGTACACGCATGCCGGGAGGAATGACACTAGACAACATAACAGCCATGTCACAGTTGACTCAAGTGGAAGATCACGGTGGAGCGAGTGCGACAGGCAGGAGGCGTGCATCACGTTGAAAATAAGCCCGCCGAGGTATAGGGCGTAACATATCGTAAACCGAATTAGTCTTGTGCAGTGCAGGATGGATCACGTGCGGTGATGTGAAAGGGTGGGGGTTCATCATTTTGGGAGGACATAGCCCAGCTCTCTCCCGTAAATTAGATCCATACGGTGCGGTGCGGTCCATATCTGGTTTGCCGTATTGAACTGCACAGTATGAATAGGTCGCGAAAAAACCGAGACGGTGTCGTAAGATCCCCTCTGGGAAGAACCCGCACCCGCCTTGGCCTTAGCCATAAAAGAAAAGCCTAACCAAGCTGCACCCTCCGGCTATCGAAAAGATCTTCAACGGTCTGAACCGCACTTTGTAGTATATGCATTAGACAACGGACAACCGAACCGCGTTGCGAGTCTGCACCTTCAGAACCTATGGATTACTTTCTGGGAAGCTACGGTGCACAATGTAACGCGAAGCACCTACAACCTCGTATCGCGTAAGTAGGCAGTTACAGTGAACTCGACAAGCAACTGGAGTGATGAACCCTATACGCAATGCGAACGGCGGCACGTGCCGGTTTTGGAAAAAAAGGCCGAAACCTCTAACCACGACATGCTTGAACGATACGATGAAACGCGCACTCGATGACGCATAATTATAGTTACAAAAACAGTCAAAAAAAGTATGGATCAAAACAAAAATACCAGCCTGCAGGGGTGGTATAAATGTTCTAAATGAATTACCGGAAATTTGCCAACTAAACGTCAGTCATGAATCATATCCGAGATACCCCGGGGCTTTCCACATGTTTTGGTTTGGCTACGCTGTGTTAAAACCGTGAATGTTCTATGTATTATGAGCTGATGCAATTCTCCAACCGTCACAGCTCCATCCTGCAGGGACCCCTTTCGTTAGTGCTGAGGTGTTTTTACGTTTCCCGCCGCTACGTATGCAAGTTGAAGACAATCAAACGTACGATGCGGCTCAAATACTTGGCGAAAGCTGAAGCAATTGGTCCGCTGTAGTTAGGCAAGAACTTAGAAACTATTGATACGTCGTGTACGGGGACATATCCAGTAATTCGGAGGATGTGGTATTCACATATATATGTAGAAAAGGCAAACCATATACCTCATACAAAGCAATTGGGGAAACGCTCACCAACCGGTCCTTACACTTTGGCCCGAAGTGTTCTCATCTTCCTGTGGCGATCAAACAGTGCAGGACCACGATGTTCGTTCGACTCGTGTAGAAGCGTTTTTATTTTAATTTTGGAGAGGTTTTATTTCACGAGACGAACCTCGCGAGAGGAGAGGAACACAACCGCGACTGACTCACGTTTCGCCAAACTCGGTCGATTCCGACAAGGATGGTGTAGGCCCAGTGGCGGCAAATGGTAGCACCCATAGTGCAGCAGCCGCTGTCGCCATGGCGAAGACGCGTGGAGATGTTGTTCTCATTTTTCGTGCAGGTTAAATCCTTGGGTTGAACATGAACCAAGCACAGGTATTTGAGAGTACGTGCAACACACGAAGCAAAGATAAGGGATATACAATGTCAAAACAAATATACGACCCAACATCATGAGCAGAATGTGTGGTTCCCTTTTACGCAAAGAAACAAAACATGACATTTTCTAGCACTAGCGACAAACACTATCTCGAACAAATTCCAAAACTGGACCTCTCGACAACGAGAACCGCGGAAGCATCGACCGACGCATCAATGAAACCGATCGCCATAAAAACATCCTAAATCCGCTTTCTCGTTGTTTGTAACACCCTGAGTTTGCAAAATATTCAGTCCGTAATGTTTCGCAGGGATGGTGACATCTTGCGAGATATGCCGTACATGGTCGAACGCAACTTCGAGCTATAATCGAGCAAACATCGTAACAAGCACCAGCACCTGCTGCCATGGGGTATTGGGCGAGGATCAAGAAATAAAGGTGTAGGCTAACGCAAATAAAGCTGCCTATTTTATACGAGTGTTGAGGAAGACATCAGCTACCTAATGGCATTTAGCACCACATGTAAATGCGGTAGGTACATTCAGGGGTTAGGAGCACACGAAGAACATTAACGACGGAAACATACCCACACATGTGCATCGCACCAAACCCAAGTACAAATCAAACCGAGAACCATGGGCGTTGTATCCCAAGGTATAACTCAAGCGGATCACTCCGACAGTGTGGCGGCCGGCGTTGGTAAGCTCGGTACCAAGATTTACAGTGTACAAGTGCGCTGCTGCGGTACGATGTACATTCTTCACAATATATTTGCAGCTCTATAGCTGCGCAGTAACTGGGGAGCAAGGAAGTCAGACGCTAAGCGCCATTTTACACGCCCGTCGCTCGGCACAACTGTATCGTAATATACCACCTACACACAACAACAACGGGTTTGTACATAGGAGCAGCAGGGTGTGGCAATGTGTACACCAATCTCACGGTCCCAACGACAGACTGTGCAGTCGATGGCGAGCGTAAGGAAGCCAGGCGGTAGGGGGAAGTGCACCTCTTTCAAGCTAGAAACCCATCGTTGGACAATTCCAGAACCAAAATGATCGGGATATATTACATACCAGGTATCAAACAGGGTTGATTCATGCATTCATCGTAGAAGGGAGGAGACAACTGCGAGTAAGCAGTGTCATGGAGCAGAAATAAAGAGAGCGAGACCCGTCAGCCACATGTGTTCGTCGACAGGGGACCTACTGTATTGGTGTAGCTTACCACTCCTTGAACACCATGATTGATGGTCAATACTGTACTGCTGTGGTCGAACAGAAGATAGCTACACTACACCTTAGCTCTGAACCCAACGAAATCGACCAGTGTCCAGAGGTACTATTTCCTATTCATAGTCCTGTTCTTAAGGTTAACCACGGTGTGTTAACATATAAGGAGGGTTCACAAGGTGGTAAGGTCTACGGCTTCACGACACTTGCTTCATACGTAGAACAGCAGTAGTGTTGTAGTTTTAGCTGCGTGATGTGCCAGAAGGCAATGCTGGCACTACAAGCGGCAACCGGTGCTACTCCACATACTACCACGTATTGCCTCGTACTTCTGGTAGCTAATACTACCGGCTCCATGTATGGCGGGGCACCTGAAGTACTAAACGGATGTTACAGGGAGACCACCGCTACAGTACTCACCTGTATGTGGACTATACCCTCAGCTTAGTACGCAGAGTATTGCTGCGGACGGTCGTGACAGAGCAGGGGTGGAGTTAGCTATGGCCTGGACAAGGTGGGTTGCAGTTGTTGTGTGGGAGGTGGGCAAGGTGTTGAAGTTTTCCAGGGAAGAGACTGCACCTAAATTTTCCCTATTCTGCCGCAATGCGGCGTAACCTGGCTTAATGAATGATATACTGCTTGGACGTGGTACCCCTTGACTCTTCCAAACATTTTCGGCGAGTTTCGACTCGTTCGGATTGGATGGCACCTGTTAGGTCTTCGCGACTGGTCGGCCGATTCGCGAACAGACCAATCAGGGATGTTCGAGGGTCAGGACATCAGACACGGCACGACCCAAAACGGAAAATTACGCGTTTAGTCGAGTTTCACCGCATTGCTTTGGGCGGCGCAATCGACAAAACGAAAACGAAAGTCCGGTATCTTAAGGGGCGCCTTTTCGGTCATTACAAACAAACGTTTACTGGCGTGTTGAAGACAATATTGTCCTCGTCTTTTTTACAGCAGCAAAACTATTTCTGGCGTAATAACACCATATCAGTACCACTGTATACGGAACACGGTATAGCTCCAGTTCTAATGCTCAGACCTCCGACCGACCAACGTATAGCTTGTTCGTTATAGTCTCTAGGAGGTGTTGGGCCTCTTGGATCTGCAGGGAGAGTAGGCATTGCTGCTGTGTTTGCATCACGAAAAGAAAGTGCTCCACAGCAAGACTTTTGATCGTTTCGGAGCTCCTGTTTGGTATCTACACTCTGCCGTGGCAACGTAGGACGCAACAGACGGTCGAACTAGGGGCCCAGGTAGGTTCAACTACGAGTGCTCGGCGTCCTGGTCGAAAATCTGAGTACAGTATCGGCAACCGGAGAAACTGCCATTTGTTTGAATTCGTCTTTGGGTACCAGGGGTATGACGAGTCGGTTTAGAGTAAGACGCACTTTTCGAGATAAAAACGGCGTCTGATCGATAGTCCTCCCGAGACAAACATATTGACCATGACCTACGCTCTAAAAAAACTACTCACATGTTTGCAGTCGCGGCCTTGGAACCAGAGAAGTATCGTGTTTCGTTGGGAGTCATGAAAAGGTTGAAGTTATACCAGAAATAGTATAGCAACTGAAAAATTAAAAACGGATTTGTTTACTATTTGCTCTGATTTGTTTTGTCCGAAGAGGCCCCTTAACAAACCCCACGACCTTCCGCATGTATGTTACAAATACAATATAAGTCCAATCCATGCTGTCCGGCGCACATACATCTCTAGTCCTGCTCTGCCTCGAACACAACCAACAAGACTCAACCATGTAGCCTCAGGCCATGCCGGTAGTTACATACGAGAGGTGATAAAGTGCATCAGGTGTAGTGGTTCCTCGATGGCGTTGGTTGTATAGGCCCAGGTGTCCGCTATGTACGAGTTTGACAGCTACAAACAATAAGTGTTTGGAAATGGAATCGATCTACAGAGTATATTGGTTGTAGCCCTATGTCCTGGTAGCTCTAGCCAGGAGAAGGATAGCCAATAACTCTGACCTGACCAGGATTCTGGTGGCGGCGAACGAGAGGGGCATTTTTACGCGATTGACTTCCACTCGTAAACCTACAAAGTATGCCGATGTTTAAAACGCGATAGTTGGTTTAGGGCTTGTATATTGGCGTAGGGAAAAGTACAAACTGCGAACGAGATATTCAGTGATATAAGCGTGTACAGAACACTGCTGTACATGCGACAGTCATTGTATCCCTGCCGCCTTCATCGTGCAAGCACCTATGAAATTGCTTGGAACTTGCGAGGATCAACTGTAGACTATTTGCATGTCGTTCTTGGTGTTTCTTGTTGGCTTCACATGGGTTTTCCCACGGATCCCATGGGACATCCGGCGGGACATCTGATCGGCGCTACATGGGCATCTTATCGGCATCCAGTAGGACATCAAAGTCTATCCGACGAGTTATATTAATGATGCGCGTCGAAGCTCTGACTCTGTGATAAGAGCTGCAGAGTGGCACCGAAGTGTCTGCGAAGATCACTTATCGTGATGAGAAGGAAAGGGAGGATAGTTGGAAAAAGGCGCTTGAGGCCAAAAGGTGCAAAACCACAGAAGAGAAGAAGAAAGTGGAAAGATAAGGAGAGTAAGGAGACGTAAGGAGTGGTAAGGAGTATAGAGTCGGTAAGGAATGATCGAGGTGGGCGAGACCGTCACCTGGTCATCTTGGGACAATGCCCGTGCTACGGGTAGATGTACTCCATACGGATTGTCAAGTCAATACATAGTGCGGCATATCGTCTACAGCCCAACCAAACTAATCCCAGGCTCGGGGCACGAGGAACACTATACAAACAGTCACAATTGGCTGATATACAACTGCCCGTGATGGATACGATGGAAAAGGTCGCCCTTGAACTTTAGTCGAGGCTACACAGACATATGCAAATAATTACACGGACTAGCTCTCATACCGAACAACAGCCGGTACGGCTGTGCTGGTTTGACCGTTTCAGAAACACCTATATTGCTGCGTTAACCCTGTTAGCGTTAGAATTTCTGCATGAGCACTGCCCCCTCTCGGCGAGATGGCGGGGGCCGTTAGGTCGACTTGTCCGAGCCTCACAAAAACTTCTGAACCACTGAGCGACTATACCATCGCCCGAAACAACCTGGCACACAAACTCTAAGGCTGCATCTGCATATCTGATAATGTCTACCAACGAAACCCAATTCCTCGACGACTATCCACATCGCCGGTATACGTACCAAATCATCTATTGTTTATACTGCGAAAGTGCAGCTCCACCTCACAAACTTGGTACTTGCCGTCCCTGAATCGCCGTGATTGTACTCTTAGGCGAGACACATGTCCAAATCGAACCTCAAACTGCGGCGCCACTTCTCCAAAATCGTAGCCAAACAGCAGACGACCGTCTAACACAATCTTTCAAGGACTTACAACACAAGCAGGGAAGAACCACAATGGAATCGAAAGATAGGCCTTTCCCAGGTATATATTACTTCAGCAGCAGTGGTATAAGGCAGACCCCATACAGCGGCAAGAATTAAGCCTAGCCCCCATGGTGGACACCACTTCGACGGAGTTACTTGATCGGGCAGAATCGCACGCCATATGGCAGGCTATTGAACCGGCCGCTCACGGGGGCGGCACGTTATTCTGAGCACAGAAGGACGAAACAAAACGTGAAAACAGACAGAACATGGCTGTCTTCCGGCCCGACCGTGTCCGGGCTCGTGTGCGTTTGATGGAAGCGTTATTCCACCAAGAATATCACCTGCTTAGTTGAAATAAATGATGTGGGAGAACAAAAGGGGAATTCGCCTTTGGTGTTGAATCGAGGGGTAAACAATGTTAAACGGCTGCCTGCGCGGTGAACAGGGAACCAAAAGGGTTTTTATTTATTGCGAATTCTGGCCCTCGGTGCAGAATGGATGCACTCGAGAAACTAAGCACTACTGTACCGCTGATTTATACCGATATCCATTAGTTTTTGAATTTCTCCGAATTCTCTTCAAGTTTATTGATGTAACTTGATGTTTCCCTGCTATTCAAATATAAGACGGCAATACACCCATGTCAAGAATGGTAATGCGTATGTTGACCAAGTAACTTGAATACCAGAGTGTCTCATAGTTTGGCCTTGGTCGCCCCTACACTTAGAAATATCTCCCACAGACGACGATTGAAGTCCACGCCTAGATACACGTACCCCTTTTTACATCCGAGAACTGGCCAAGTAAGGTCTTGCGGTTTGACTGTGGGCCACATTTCACTTCGTTGATGAGTCCGTACTAATTGATAACTAAATGCGAAGCTCATCGATTAGCCTTGCCAAATGATCGGCGCACGATTAGTGGATAGCACGCGTAAATGGTCTGCGATACAGGGTTTAGATCGGAGAAGCTGTACATATCGGGGACAATACTGGGTGGGTACCATATATTCAAACACGGCCTAAACGTGGTGCGGCGCCTGATAGAAACATGTGTATACGTCGTGCATACCATCAAGGTTTCCATAGGATATGTTTACTTGTCGGCTTGGTATCTCCCGTGTTCAGTGGTTGTACTGCATGTTGAGTTCCTATTCAAGCCTGGCTTCTCACTGTGAATATGCAAGTACTTTTGTCTACGTACAACCAATATTTTTCCACTACTACGCTGTATAAAACCCCGGCGCACCTCCGTGATGCTCAGCCAGACGTCAGTGTTCCAGGCGTAGTCAAACAGACAAAGCTCGATGTTCTCGGTCTCGTCGGTGTAGAGGTCGAAGTCCTGGTATCCAAGGGTAGAGCCGCTGGACAAAATGGTGCTGTGGTGGTCACCGTTGTCGGACACGGTTAGCGTACGGGTGTTCACATTCCCCTTGTGGAAGGCGATGCG
>JBBMKB010083630.1:0-12156 GCA_037833945.1 Alaria marginata
CGAGATAAGAGCTTCTGCACTTCGTACCATAGGTTTATCGTACATGCTTGAAAAAAAGGGACAAATCCGAATATACTGACAATTATTCAAGAAAAAAAACGCAAAAAGGAAATCCATAATTCGGACCATGGTGTACATCATACACCCGTCATCAGCCAACCCTTCTGCTCGCAAATTACGCTGTTCTTCGCCCGAACCTAAACACAATAAACCAGAACTCACCTGCGCGATCTCTGGCACGAGCGGGTCGTCCGGATTGGGGTCCGTGAGTAGCGAACATATAGACAACAGCACCTGGGAAAAAAGAAAAGAAAAAGACAACAAACCAAAAATAAACAAGGAAATACCGCAGCGGAAATTGGAAGAGGGCGGGAGGGGAAAGCACAGCGGGGGGGGAGGGGGAGGGGGAGGGGGAGTTGGCTTGTTGTTAATGTTAATGTTGCCTATCGTCCTCTCGGGCGTGACGGTTTCGTCCGAACCGGCAAAGCACAAATTCGGAAAGCACATCTTGGCATTATTTTTAAAATGTATTCCTCTTATCTCTCGACACGTGCCACTTTAATCAGTATTATACGTAACATCATTTCTTTTTGTGAGGCTCCTCCATTGAGGTCTATACTATACTAATAGAAGTCCCCGAAAACCTTACTCTTGATGGAAAATGTAAGTGCAACACGATGACCAAACCCATGGCCTAGGTGTACATTTTTTTTTTTTTGCGAAACAAGAATGACAATCCGACGATTTCGGGTTAAGGAGCCCGGTCATTCAAAGCATATTTTTGCCAAAAAGTGCTATCTCTATCGTACTACTGTAGTAGCACGCGTCTCTCCTATAACTTCGGCGATCATATAGCGGGCGATCCGAAAATAAACCCTCAGTTAGTTGACTGTATTTTATGTCAACGGCCCATGTTATACCTTTTTCATAATAATCTAGAGAATCCACTCACTCTGTAACAACTATCTACAGTTGGTGTATACCTGGTACAAAAATACAAGACTGATACCTTAGCTACCTCCCCATAGACAAAGGGAGAGAAAGGGATTGCCACTTCGCCAGCAAATATAATGCACCCCACCCCTCCCACCCCCCGCTGAAATTAGAAGGAGAAAAAACCTGCCACCGAAAAATGCAACCATAAAACGCCACTGAAGAAGGGCACCGCAAACAGCCACATTCATACCTTGGAGATTGTGAGAGCTGGCGACCACTGGTCCTTGAGGATGTCTAAGCAGATGCCGCCGTTACTGTTGATGTTGCAGTGGTAGATCCTCGTCGTGAAGTTGACTTTAGGAGGCTTTTTTGGAGAGGGTGGGGGGGGGGACAAAAAAGAAACACGCCACGAAAGAAGAGAGAAAAGAAAGAAAGAAAAAGGTTAGGGAACCAAACCCGGCATGTAGGCGAACGATTGATTTTCCGCCGGCAACATCACCGTGATCATCCCCACCACAACCACCATCATCAGCAGAGCAAAACGACCACCACCATCAGTATCAACACGATGGCGAGCAGTATCCTTATTTTTACCAGCATCACCACCACAACCAACACCACCATTATCATCATCACACAACCGCCATCACCATCATCACCACCATCAACAGAACCACCGGCAAGACCACCACCATCACACGACCACCATCGCCGCCACCGCCATCAACAATATTATTTGATCCACCTTGAATAGGCAGTCCGCCGAGAAGTGAATGTTAAGAAAACCGTAACTAACATAACAATCGTCATATCAATACAATCAACGCACCACCACCCTCATGTCATCATCATCACAACCACCACCATCAACACCGCCACGGCTACCACCATGACCCACCTTGAAGGCGTAGCCCGCCGGGAAGTGTGCATGTCAAGGGAAACAAAATAGTATTGTCATAATCGTCATCCTCACAATCAACGCCACCATCACCATCATCACGCCACAACACCACCATCATGGTATCAACATCACTAGCAGCATCACCCCCGCTAATAACACCACTACCAACACCCACCTTGAAGGGGTAGTCGGCGGGGAAGTGGATGTTAAGGAAAAACACCCCGCCCGCGTAGGGGCTGTCGTCCGGCCCCATGATAGTCGCCTGAAAAATATAAAAACATTCCACACATGGAAAGACAGGGTAGGGTAGGGTAGGGTAGGGTAGGGTAGGGTAGGGCAGGGAAGTTAGGGCAGGGTAAGGTAAGGCAAGGCAGGACAAAGCGGGATAGGGTAGGGTAGGGTTAATTAGGCAAGGGTAAGGTAGAGTAGGGTAGGATGGGGTTAGGTTAGGTTGGGGTAGGGCAAGGTAGATTAGGGCAGGGCATGTTAGATTAGGGGAGGTACGGGAGGGTAGAGAGTTGGCAAGGAAGGGTAGAGGTGGAGGGTAACCTTCCGCAGCCTGTTGCCCGAAAATGTAATTCCGACCCAAAAGTCGCGCCCGCGCAACAGCGCAACAGTAAATTAATGACACACTGTGCAGGTCTATACAAAGCCCAAGCAAGGCATACTTCGAAGTACAGTCGTGGTCCCGCGTTAGTGCGGTACCTTAGTGCGGGGTCCCAATTAAGTGCGGTGATAACCGCATGTCACGACCTCGTCCAACAGAGTACCGCAGTAGCCCGGGATACTTCGGGGGTCCCACTATAGTGCGGTTATTGTCATCCGGCAAAGCACCGCACTAATGAAGAACCACGACTGTATGCTTGAAAAAAGCTCGTCAAGGGTTTTGATCAAAGATGCCAGGAGACGGTCAGTCAAGGGGAAACGTACAGCGGTCAAGGGTGTAAAACCGAGCATTCCACTCTAAAACCTACCAGGTAGTAATGAGACGTCAGTCAAGGTACATCATTGGAAAATTGCCGTCCGTCAAGGGGTGAAAGTGCCGTCTTCTGACATCTTTGGTTTTGATTGATACCGTCTCCCCGAATCACGAAAATACCCATTAATCAATCCCCACCTGTACATGTATACCTGTTATGTGTATGTACAGCAGCAAACACCAGATAATTATTAAAAAAAGAGCCAGTATAGGGTCAACTCTCGTATATAGGTATATTAAGAAAAGTAAAAAAAACACTTCAGTTGTGAGATCGATAAAAAGGGAATTTCGTCGAAAGTCAGCTTTGCAAGCTGCCTGTGATATACTTCGATCGCGCGTGTTACGGAGTGTGTAAAGACAGACAGCTGTGTATATGTAAACCCGGTACCAAACGCTCTGGAAATTGCGGAGCATCTTATTGCACTGCTGTTAACTTTTAATTGTTGACAAACAATCGGGCCGTTGGAAAAAAGAGGAAAAAAAATGTCCGGTAGGCTACAAAGTAGCCCTGCATCGGGCGAACGGAGAAAAAAATTAGAATGGAAATCAAGTAGACTCGCCGCCGGAATAATCTCAGACTTTTCTATGGGTGGAGGGTATCCAATTACCGGTAGTGGGCCGCGAGCCGTCGAGAGCGGGGGGTTCAACATCGAAGGAGGGTATCTTACCACTTACTCGAGAAAATGGTTTGACATACTCTTAAAAAAATATATAACCCTAACCCTAATAATAAGTGGTGAGCTCTACTTGATCGAAGCGCGGACGCACGCTCAGAACTTCAACCGTTTTATAAAACTATTTCAAATACGCCAGCTTTGAGTTCCACCACAGTGGTCGATACTCAACTTATAATAGCAAGCTGCGTGATACTTCGGTCGCGCATTTTTACACATCGCGTCCCTGTTATGCCAAAAAAAAACAAATTACCAACCCCCCCCCCCAAACCAAAAACATTAGTTTTAAGTTAATTAATTAATTAAAGATCATACATATAATATGTATGTACGAATATTCGCTTCCTCTTTTAAGGATACAGGCCAGCGACTCGCTGAACTCTGTCCGGGTCAACAGCACAATTTGTCCTCCCAAAAAAAAAAGAAATTAAATCATTCAATTTCAATTTCTTTTCTTTTATTGGATCAGCGTCGATACATGCTATACCCTACGATAACTCTTTCGTTTCCAGAAATTTGTGTTCCCCCTTTTCAAAGTTGTGACACCCCCGGGATCTCAATCCAACCACATCCCGAAGGGAAAGCGTGCACACCCTGCAAAACAAACCCGTGAACCTTCCCAGTACATATAACCCATAAACCTCACGTATGCGTTATGCCCGAGCTTGCCTTCCACTCTTCGGGGGGTCTCGACTTAATCGGCCGCGAGCCGTCGCGAGCGCGGAGGTTATAATAAGTGACCACGGACTTGATGATTTACGCGAGTTAATGTGACAACAACAACAACAACAATAACGTGAAGCCGTGGACGCTCACAACTCAACCAACTCGGGGGTGGCATCACTTATGATCACGTGTTATATCATGGGGAGCCCCTAAATGCAGCGCACAATCTGGTCCATTTCAACCTTGCTCATCGGTCCAGAAAACGGTCGTGTAATTTTCGTTCAAATTATCGAATTTTCGTTTAAATTATCGGCTACCATATGATAGATGACGGACTTAAAATCCTTTCACTACTTTTCTAGCGCCACGTATATATATATATTTAAAGATATACCTGGTATAATACCTGGTACAGCAGTAGTCTAGACTACTGCCGATATTGTACAACAAAAACGCGGAATTTCAGGCCAAGCCAAACTACGGCTAACCAGGTATACACTACATTCTGGACCAGACCAGTTTTAACAATACTCTTTGTACATTAAAAAAAAAATACACTTCAGCTGTGAAATCGAAAAATTGGTCGAAACTTATCTTTGCAAGCTGTGTGTGTGCTCTTAATAGCTACCAGGGTGTTAATAGTATGTACCAGGGTCAACAGGGTGATGCTAATCAATCTGTGCTCGTATATATATATGTACCTGGTATACTCGATCGATCTGTGACTTGGAAAATGAAAATTGCCGGCATAAACCTACTGTATCATCATCATTAAGTTGAACGAAGTGCATACCAGGTATGGCAACCATATGTTCCGACACAGCGGTGAATTGACTGCTCTGTTAGCTTGGAAACTTCCCGGAATCAACCTATCATCAAGACTAGGTGTAAGAATGTGCGTACGTCAACCACATGGTTCGACACAAAGGTTAAGAGGCTGATCCCTGAAAATTGACGGAATTAACTTACCGTCAAATTAAAATCGAAGAAAATGCAATGTCAACCATCTTATTCGACAAAGCCGTGAAAGGACTGATCTGCCAGCCTTGGAAATTTACCGAAATTAACCTCTCAACAGTAAGTAGAAGAAAAGCGTTTGTCAACGATTATATTTGTTTCGAAGCCGTAAACCGTGACCGATAAACCTGTCAAGTTGAAGAAATCGCTCATGTCAACCTTAAATGATTGGACAAAGCAGTGAACAGACCGGTCTGCCGGCTTGGAAACTTGCCGGATATCACATATCAAAATCAAACGGAAGAAAATGCCAACGTCAAATATGTGTGGACCAAGCGGCTAACAGCGAAAAAAACCTATCGAGTTGAAGAAATCGCTCATACCAACCATACATGTTCCGGCAAAGCCGTTAACAGGCTAATCCGTCAGCTTGGAAACCCGCCGGGATTAACCTAGCATCAACATTAAGTTGAAGAAAATGCACACCTGGGATGTATGAATAAATTGCTTATGTCAAAACGTTTCGACAACGCGGTAAACAGTGGCCCATCGAGCTGAATAAACCGCTTATGCCAATCATGTATGTTTCGACAAAGACATGGAACAGGCTGGTGTCAGGTTGGAAGGTTCCCGGAATCCACCTGTCATCAACTAGAAGCAATCGCTTCATGTCAACCATATGGGTCGATAAAGCGGTGAACAGGCTGGTCTTAAGAGACTGGAATTTTCCCGGATTTAACCCCTTCAAGTTGAAGAAATCGCGTATGTCAAACATATGTTTCGGCGAAAACGGTGAACAAGTGAACACCACGAACTACTGTGAGGGCCTGTCATGGGGAGGGGGGGCGACTGCTGCTTGTAGCGTCTGCCACACCCTGAAATCGGTATCTAGACAAGTTGCATTTATGACGCACCAGGTACTGTGTACTGAACATTTGTACACAATTGTGCGTGACACCACTTGCCACTTTTGGTACATCAGTATACATTACAGACCAAGCACCAAGTGGGCAGCAAACAGCAGCAGTAGCTATTACTAATCGGGGGACCTTACAATGAGTAAATAGGACCTACGGTACACACAAAAACCTATATATTCCCCTATTTTTGCTAACAATATTTGGTCCAGTTTACTATGGTCCCCCGTAATAGTTGCAGTTCGATAGCAGCAGCTAGTGATGGCAGGAGCAATGCTCACATTCCACGTCAACACACGAAAGCGCACGTAGGCTAATCGCTTACCGCCGCTGTTTCCTGTTCTTGCGTACGCACACGCTCGAACGGTCAAAACGTTGTCCACTTCTGTTTTTTAGCAGCAAGCCCCACACCCTCGTGGGCACCATCGCCATCGCGTATCTCACCGGATTTCTTATCCTACCCTATACCTGGTATGCTCTAATTACACCGTTGCTCGTGGAAGAAAACCACCGCTGTAGCTATACCGCTGCGGCTGCTGTCAAAGCACTCTGCCAAGCTATTTTCCAGCGCAGTTCACGGGTCATGACCAGACCCGCAGATCAGTGTTCAAACTCTCGCGGGTCGAGTCCGGCCGGGTCAGGGGGTGGTCGAAATCTCTCGAGTCGGGTCGCGTCGGGTCAGCAGGACTTCAAATCTCACGGGTCAGGCCGTGCCACCTTGACCCGAACCGATCCGCGAAAAGTGGTCCGACCCGTAAAAATCCCTGCAATTTATAACTCCTTCCGAAGGGCACCCACGTTTTCGGGAAAATAATATTACTGTAATATTAAATTCAAAATTGAAGTGCAAAACACGTCGTGCACTTTTTTTTCTTTTCGTTTTTTTTGTTGGTCATCCCTGTGTACGTATTTCGTACCGGTATCATACTATCTTCGCACTTTTTTCTTCTCCTTCTCCCTCCCTAGACGTAACTTAGATCCGGGGTCACCAAGCAGGCGCATGCTCCGTCCCGACATTGTAAGGATGCGAGGGTCTATGGTCTCATGACTACGGCTATCAAAGATATGAGTACACCCCCCCCCACACTACGCGCCTTCAGTTATATCGAGACAGGGAAGGATTCAGCACTTCCTTGCTTCTTCGACTCGCGTCGAATTGTGCACTATGAAGGGAGGGTCAGAAGCTACGCTCTTGAGAGGGAACAGTTTGTTGTTCCTTCGTACGTACTGTTTGCTGCCCCTGCTGCTGACGTATGCGCAAAACGGTTAGAAGCAACGCGCTCGAGAGGGGACAGCTTGTCACTGCTATAAATATCATACGAGTATGATACGTGCTGCTGCCCTTGTTGCTGACGTACACGTTCGTTGTCGAATAATTTCCACCCATGATTATTTCGAGCCCGTCTTGAGACCACGGACAAGGGAGCGGACAGGAACAACAACAACAACAGCGTCGTACGTGCGCACACTCCGAGAAAACTGAAACTTCAATAATTCGCGCAATTAAGTCTCTCTCGCGAAAGGCATATGTCCATGTCGCAACAAATACAGTATACTTCGTATGATACCAGTGGGCCCTACATTTTGTATTTCAACTTACGTTTCCTCTTTCTCCCCTCTCCTCTCTTCCTACGACGATATCATACGTTTTTGCTCTCGTTATACTTTTCTGACACGTCTTTCATGATAACTTACCCACTACCTTGTCACTACGTCACAATTGTTTTCTTACAACTGTCATAATATGATGCCAATAATTATACTTCCGTGTAAGTAACACTGGTAGTTAAGGGTATCGATCTTGACAAGTACGTCAGCAATCAGGGCAAGTTCAACCGAACTCGCAACTCTGTTGTTTTACGCCTCAAAATAACAACATGGATATTTTCTACCTAATATTTTCAGAGGCTGGCATGCTTTCCTCTCAACCTATACAACAGTTCAACATGCGAGTATAAAATCATACATAATCACGGTCCCTTATAAGTGCGGTGCCTTGGCAGACGACAGTACCCGCACTAAAGTGGGACCCCAATCTGTTCCGGGGTAGTGAGATACTCTACAGGAGCAGGTCGTGTCGTGACAAGCAATTTTCACCGCATTAAACTAGAGCCCCGCACTATAATAGAGGGTACCGCCCGTATCCGGGCCAGCGACTGTATTATTTCTATATATATTTTGCTCATCCCATTTATTATCTTTGCACTTTTCCTTCTCCTTCTCCCTGCCTAGACGTAACACAGATCCGGGGTCAGTAAGCAGGCTCTTCTCCCCCCTCCCCACTACGGTACGCATGGTACCTACGCTACCTAGCCCTTCTACAACTCTAGAGAAAAAAAATGGCCAGCAACCATGGCTACAGCATCGACCGCAAGAAGCAACGGGGGCTGCAATCATAGCTTAACAAAGATGGGGAATGGCGGCAGTTTAGTTTGTGACGTGACGGCAATATGGCAGTTTATCGTGTGACGTGACGGCAATATACACGTAGGTTTTAGTGTGGATACCGCGGCCGTACGCTGTGACGGCTACTCGTTTTTTTGGTGACGTGCCGTCATTCCCCATCTTTGCTTAGGGTACTACGGCGCAAGGGAGCGTACAACACCCACCCGCAAAGCACTACACTGCTCGTACTGCAGCGCGCTCATGCTTCTTATGCCTTCACAATTGTTCACAGGGTCGAGAGAGACTCGCGCGCGTGCCGTGCGCGAAATAAATAATTAAATAAAATCTATGCACGACTGTAGCAGCATCGCCGGTTCATAGAAGCGAGAGGTTCGCCTATTATACCTGGTGGAATGTACGAGACAATGTCGGCTTTGTTGGAGCAGGGGCAAGTGGTTGTTGGAGAAGGGGCAATTGGACAAGAGTATAATATTCTAGTCTCTAGTCTCAAAACCGATATTGCAGCACTGCCGGATACCAGTAAATAATTTTTAACTACTGCCCAGACTAAACAGTAGACACCCCCCTATAGCGCCGGTATATATGTGCCAGTCGGAAATACCGGCACGATAGCGGCAACCGGCACTACTCCGCAGACAGCCACTGCTTCTGTTTCCCATCTGTGTAAAGCGAATTCACAGGCACTATATCGGGCAACCCGCACTCCTCGACCGGCGCTATAGAGGGACCACTGCTGTAAGTGCTGTACGTGCTCGGACACACGAGGTGGTAGAAGAGCATGACCCATGCATGAATGATTCATTTGTGAAAAAAAAAATGGACTTCCGGCAAAACGAGAGCGCCTGCCATGTGACGCAGTACGTTTGATGTTCCACTCTTCCGTGCACACTGATTGGCCTAGGGAAAACAATCGCGCAAGTTGAACCTCAACCTGTACTCCCTCTAAATCCGATACGTGTCCCCAGTCCCCAAACCAAGCACGCCTCCTATCTATGAAGATTCAATACGTGCTACTCCAATAAACCAACGATTTTCTACGAAACGTTCACTATTCCACGTACGGACGTACATACGGATCCTTCTGGTGGCGTCTTTGACCCGGGGTATTCCCGTCTAGTACCTTCGCACTTTTTCATTTTTCTCCACGGCCTCCCTCCTTTTTGCAACTCAGATCCGGGGTCACAAGGCGGAGCCCCCCTCCCCCCATTACCAAGGTGGGCGTCTTCATTTTTTTTATCGCGAGGAGCATTCAGCATGTTCTTCCATCGTCGACATGCGTCGAATAAAGGACACACACGCCAGGCGCTTTCTACTGTTAATAGCCATTTTTTGCTCGAGAAAAATCCCCAAGAAGTCGGCGGGATTTGATGCAGCAAAATCGATCTTAACAGTTATGATGTTCTGACCGCCAGACCATCTTTTATGTTGGATCTGGTGAAATGGCGGGTAAACGTTAAATGTGATCGATAAGACACGGCTGTTGTATCGTACAAACTCCGGAATATGTATTCTCGCGTGAGAGGAACTACAGTAGAGTACTTCGTAATATATTTGTTCTCGTCTATATCACACGTATATGTAGAGTGACGTCATATATGTATTTGGGAGGTAAAACATACGTCGAATATATAATGGCAGTAACAAGACATATGATATGATACGTACGTACAAAATGATACGAGTAGAGTTATATAAACGCACGTATGACAGCTGTAGTTCTGTTGATTATACGGTGAACAGACGGACGAGCAAACACCAAACATCCACCGGCATAAGAAGAAATACGAAACATGTCGAACAACTATTCATACATAGACAACCAATGTATCACAATACACAACCCATGTACCACATTGGGCGGGTGTGGCCTTTCTGTATAAAAACAAGACAAAAAACGGGATACATTGTTCACAATTGCAGATGGTCATGGGCCGGCAGAATGATGTTCGAGTAGATCTGCCCGCGCAGGTGAAGATCGCTTAGATGCCCACACAGCGACTTATTAGTATCTGAACCCGTAGCGAGCAACTTGACGTTCAAGCTCCCCCCTCCGGATCTTTTATTTTGATTTTTTTAGAGAGTCGAACGGTGCGGTTCGGTGCGGATTTTAAAATGGGGTAATCTTACGGTGCGGTTCGGTAAAAAACCGCACCGAACCGCATCGCACCGTAATATTTGTATTTTTAAGAATCGAACGGTGCGGTTCGGTGGAACCGCAATCGAACCGCACCGTAAGAAAAAAACGCGCCGTGAAATGCTGGAAAGCCCTTGTCCGACGGGTGGAAAATTGTCGCAGGGGGAGTTTTATCTTGCGTGTTACACGTTAAGTATCGGGCTTGCAGGGCAGAATGGCAAAGGGCAGGCAATGGGTGGGTAGAATATTGATGTGGGCCGAAATCACAAAATCCCTCCATATTACCCAAAGCACGCGCGATCGACGAATCATACGCAGCTCGCAAAGGTGAGTTTCGACAAAAATCTTGCATGTCTCACAGCAGCTGAGGTATCGTATAAATGCAACATTTTCATTTGATCGTCTTGCGGGCCAAGGCAGAAGAACCCACAGGGGAGTTTCCGTCCTAACATCGTTGACGAGCAGGTTCACCAGGCATATATGACAGAATCTGTGCAACTGACTTTTCGCAGGCTGGATGTATCAAAACGTCGTGGTCCTGCGTTAGTGCGGAACCTAGTGCGGGGGGGGGCAGTATAGTGCGGTTGAAAATCACTTGCCACGACCTCGTCACTACCGGGCTGTCCCGAAATACTTCGGGTAACCCACTGTAGTGCGAGTATTGTTGTCTGGCAAGGCACCTCACTAACGAGGGACCATGGCTGTACAATACAGTGGGGGTCCCCCAAAAAGGCGGTCCGAATAAGGTGGTATCCCAGTATAAGGCGGTCCTAATCGCTTGGCGCGACTTGGGAATTGCACCCATACTCTGGAATGAATAAGGCGGCTTACCCCAATAAGGCGGTCATACGGCTCTGGCACACCACCGCCTTGTTGGGGGACCCCTACTGTACCAAGGATTAGGGTTTTAACCGTACGTTTACGTCTGGATTTCCTTTGCTACTTTGCCATAGGTTGTCGCATCTATTTCACGACCATTTAATGGCGTGTTTCATTCATCCTTCAGCTCGTTCCGCTCATGCCCGATAATCGCGTAACACATACAAATGCCTGCCTCGTGGTACACGTGGAACCCAACCTGAAATGTTTCCTTCCTTCTTTATGCGAGTACGCACAGAAGAAAACAACACACTCAAACAGAAGCCCCAACATGAAACACAACGGCGTGGAAAAAGCAAGCAGAACAGATAACGATAACCATGTACCTGGTATAAATCACAAAAGGTTCTGCATTCCCTCTGCTTGTCGGTTTTCCTTGAATATATCAGGGGTGTTCGCGGCGGTCCGAACAATTAATAGTGCTAAAACTATCGACAGACCTATACACCATTGACAAATATACGGTACAAACTCAATATTACTTGAGATAAGGCTGGTGCTGTGCGCAAGTGGGCAGCATATGGAGAACCCTAATTTTTTTTTGAAGGGCTGCGAACCGGTCTAGCATATACTCTTCGGTTTGCCTTCTTTTTTCTTTTTCTTTTGTTCGCTTTCTTTCTGATGCAATTACCTCGGGCCTTTCGTACGCATGCGTAGTGATTACACTGGCTGATAGGTTGGTTGATCTTTTTCGCCACCCCCCTCTT
>JBBMKB010083641.1:0-12154 GCA_037833945.1 Alaria marginata
GACGGCTGCACGTACGTCTGCCACGTCGCATCTCCGTTCGTTTTCGGAATTTCCGATAAAGACGCCGACACGCTCATCAAGCCCGCGGTCGATGGGACGCTGAACGTCCTCCGGCCCTGCATGGCCAACGAGGTACTTTAGTGTAACGGACGTGAGCGTAATGTCATGATGCAAACGTCGCTGAAAATGAGACAGCGTAAGTTGGCTTATTTCGATTGAAAACAACGTGCGGTGGGAATGTTGAACCCTCTGCGCGATAAAATTCAAGGCGTGTGCCGGGGGTGAGCGGCATAGGCATCTGTGGCCAAGACTTGTTCCGAAGACTTGTCGAGAGTAAAGTTTCTGTGAGTTAAGCTGGAGTCTAAAAATGATGAAGACAATACAATACAAAACAGCGTGTGTGTGTGTGTTTTTTTGTGTTGTTTGTTCCTTACACACCCGGCGTTGCACTGCGCTTGCTGCGCACTCCCCTTAACCTTTTCGGCTGGCATAGAGGCAATATATTCATTTAGAGCTGGTGCTAGCTTATTTCTTCGCATGAAGCAAGGTTATCGACCTTTTCGTCGCACGAGGACAAAAAAGGGGGTTTCGACCACCTGACGTCGTGCGGTGCACTGGAACCGAACCCGTTCAATACAAGGTCAATATTGGTAGTGCGGAGGCGTGTCACGCCGACCGTACCGATCACCTCTCTAAAACAAACGCATACAATACATCGCGCCTAACCGCGCGCGCCCGTCCTAGTGCTATGAGGATAGGGGGAGATTTTTCCGAGCATCGTCCTCCTCCGTCGCGCTTTTTACTCGGCCCTCCGCGCTTGTCCGCACAGGGGGTGAAAAAGGCCGTACTTGTGTCCTCTGTGGCGTCGATCCACGCCGGGTGGGACACGCCGTGCACGGGAGTCATCATGGAGCCCGAGAAGCGCTGGAGCGTACCTGAAAAGTGAGAACCGGTGCCTTGACTTTATGTTTCACCGCACTCGCGGAGCACCTGCGAACCCCTTAAAGAGCGAGCAGGTGTGGTTTGGTGCCTTGATCGGTCACCCCTGCGCGCCGCGACTGCCGCTGTTTTGTTTTTATCATACTCGGTTGCCTGCCGGGTTACCTGCCGGGTTTTCCCAAAGCTATGAATACCGGCCCTGCACCCGCCCAGGGTTTTACGGTGCACTTGGTGTGCTTGGAAATTGAATAGGACACGTATATACTAATCTCCGGCGTATCACCCTTTGGGATATTTTGGCGGTTGGGCTGGGACCTGATCCAAGGTGTATGCGTCCTTTTTTGCACCTGATACTTGTGCTGCTCGCGGAATTTCGAGCCGCTTTTATTTCAGGGAATACCATTGCTGACACATGAGACCTCTGCAGGCAAGATACGAATTTCCAGCCAGTTGTCTTGTCCGGACGATGGCCCGGACACGGTTTGTTTTTTGTCATACGCGAACCCTGGAGTGGTTTGCTATGTTTCGGAAAAGTGTCGAGCCGAAAACCAATTGCACCGCTTTTTGCGTTGTCTTGACAAGGTGCGAGCCGTACGTGAAGTCAAAGACGCTTGCGGAGATGGCGGCTTGGGATCTGATCAAGGACGAGAAGAGCGAGGGGTCTCTCGAGCTCGCCGTCGTCAACCCGAGCCTGGTGATTGGCCCCAGCCTAACCAAAAACACGGGTACCAGCATCGACATTTGCACCCAAATCCTGGAGCGCAAGATAATGGCTACGCCGCACCTGTGCCTCAACGTCGTTGACGTTCGAGACGTCGCCGAAGGGATCGTTCGCTGCATGGTGAGCGGCACAATTGTTCTGCGTGCGGACTGTTAGGCCCGGTTGGCTCGATACATTTTGGTCCGCAAATAATGTTATGCGCGATGATTCGCAAAACATGGGGTGTGCGCGGTTGTCTGCCTCCCTCGCGCTTCCTTACCGTACAATAGGTGCGATCAGGAGGTGCCGTTCCAGGCAGTCTGCTTCGACGCCCGACTTAGTAACCATCCCACAAACCGAATGCGATCGTTGGCTTTATCCAGAGAAAAAGAAACGTGCCGTTGCAGACACTTTTCTTCAACGCCGACTTATTAACCATCCGTCCTAAAACCAAATGCGATCTTCGGCTTGTCGCTTGCAGGAGAAACCCGAAGCCAATGGGGAGCGCGTGGTCCTCTCTAGCGCCGCCTTGTGGATGAACGACCTCTCGCAGGCGGCAATCCCCGTCTTCGAACCGCTGGGATACAGACCCCCGCACAAAAACGCGCCCAGCTCCTTGCTTCGGTTTTTGTCGTGGTTCATGCCCAGGTACGCTTCTATATGTCCCGTTCCGTCTCAAAATTACCCATTAACAGGTCGCTGATTTGGAGCGAGGCGTGGAAGTTGCTTGAAATCGTTTCTGGGGGTGTGACTCACGATGGAGTTTGTATCTTCCCCATTGCTTTCAGCTGGGGTGTGGTCGTGCCCGGTTGTTAGTGTCCACACCCCTATCATAGCGCGAGGGCGAGTCCAAACGCTTGGCCAGCTTAGAAACCGACGTTGGGTCATGTGGCGCACGTCGTCACCCTCCCTCTGATGGGTCGGCCGATATCATGCGTGTCCTCCCTGCGCTTCGCTCTTAGCCCGCCTGTTCCCATGATGCGCGGCCTCCAGGTTGTCACGCCGCATACATTCCGCTGTCTGCGCACACACACAGCACGGCCGTACATTATCGTCACCGCTTCCTATACTACCTCGCGCACGGACAGCGGTGCCATAAATTGTCATCGCGGGTTCCTCAACTACCTCGCCTCTTCCGCCGACAATCGCTCCCCCAGCCTCCGCGGCATTGCCGGCAGCTTGGGGAATTTCTTCCAGTTGGACAACTCCAAGGCCAAGTCTCTCCTCGGGATGGAGTTCATCGGCCACGAGGTTGGTTGGGTGGTTGGTCGACCGTAGTCATTTCGGTGTTTAAATCGCGGCACTCGCCTCACCAACGTTTTCCTTCCCTCGCCATGTTGAAACCATGTGGTGTGCCGTCGCCGGGCGGAGTGCATAACGCGGTGCTAACGAGTCTGGATTTCTTACGAAGAGGCGTGTACAAGCGGGTTTAGGACGTGCCCGCACGGGAAATGTTGCCCCGAGTAGGAAGGCGTCAACATGACAAAGTCGCCACTTCTTAGGAAACCTACCAGTAATTCCCGGCGTGACGAGAGAACACTCAATTTCCACCGAGAGCGGGCGTTTCTGTGGGAGCTTTGATGGCAGCGCGAGCTATCCATAGTGCCCATACCATGGTCGCTGACCCGACTCTTGCTGGAAGCAGACGCGTGCGGTGGAGGTTTCCCTTTAGTCTCCGGCGTCGCGATATGCCTGTAGAGGGAGAAGTAAGCTATCCGGCCAATGCCGTTTCGCATCTGAGAGCGTCGACGTCTATCTTTGCCGTGTCGATGCACGCAGCGACAATGACATTCCTCTTGTTCCCGCCCCCTGTTGTTGTTGTTGCTGCTGCCATCCCTCGCGCGCCCACAGGACTCGTTCGTGAGCATGTGCCACTCTGTCATTCAGCACGGGATCGTTGAGAAGACGCCGAAGTACCTCGACTGGGAAAAGGAGACCGCAGATGATGGAAAGTAGAGCGCGAGAACGAAAAACCTAGGGCGGTAAACGCTGCCCGGCTCGACTTTAGAGCCGAAGCAAACGCCCGTTGTGTGTGTGACCGAGAGTACGGTCGCCCTCACATGTCGCGGGGTCCAGGAAAGCGTGTGCATCTAGCCGCGCGCACAACGCCTCCCCCGTACTACAGGGGTAGGGACGGGGAAAGAGGGCGGTTTCTGGTCTGCTACCAGCAGTGCTGCAGGTCCACGATAGTAATGGCTGATCAGTTCAATCATGACAACTGTCTTGTGGCGAGTCTTGCGTTATTGTGCGTTGGCTCGCACGAGCAGTACGGTATTTATAGTAACCGTTTGGTGCTTGTTGTCGGATGTTGTGTGTTGCCGATGAGGCCCCGCGCGTCAAGCGGCTCGTCACGTGCGCTGGCTAGTTCCGAGAGGTCAATTGGTGCTTGCCACAGAAATGTAACAACTCCCTGAGATGTAGGTTATTTGGCTTCTTGGCGTGGCCGCTGGGCTGATGAACCGCAGCTGAAACATAGTACCTAGTACGTCGCTGCCCCTTTGTTGTTGTAGGCGAGGTTTCCGTTGGTGATAGAAGGCGTGAAACTGGTTGTAGAGGAGGCGTGTTTTTTGTTGGCCGTGCAGTGAAAGTGATTTGGTTTTCATGTACTGTAGTGCAGCTTGATCTATAGCTTGTTGACTGTTGATTTTGATTGTTGAGTTTTGATTGTTGATTGTCGATGTTGAGTGAAGTGATACTTGCTTGTGGTGGTTAAAGGCACTGTTCGCCTTGATCTGTAACAGGGGCTGGTTCTGTTGAAAATATGCTTCCTTATCAATTCTCCTTCCAGGGCTAACCGGCCTATACACTATCACCCCTGGTGGTGCTGTGAGTACTGTAGCGCATTGGGTAGTCCTCGTGCAATAGCTACTCCTGCAAGATGAGAAATCGCGTGATTTCGTTGCCGTAAACAAGCAACATCGAATGCCTGGTGTTCAACCGATAGGCCGGCTCGGTACTGCCCCTGTCTCTTGTCCAGAGCTCTGTCCCTTTCACTATTCCCCCCTTTGCGGCTTCTTCTCAGTAATATCCTCCGCGAAAATATATATTGTCATGTTTGCTGTCCGACAGTGTGCAGCACAAGCTTTAACGTCGATCACTCACAAAAATCCCCGAAAAGAAGACAACCAAGAAGGGAAACCATACTGAGCGCTTGTCGTACAAATCCCTACTAAAAAACGTTGCAACTCGGACACATATTTTATACGTCCTCTATCCCAGCATTATTTCGGGCTGCTTCGTGCCGCCGATGGTGATGTCGCCGAGGCTTGTTTATTTAGCAGATTCTGGAACAGAACGAGAAACAATCCGTGGTCTGTTGTGGATGGAGAATTGTGAGGTTGAAAGTTCTATAGTAATAATATAAAGTTCTATAATGTGATAGATGATGCCATGATATATTTAAAGCCTGGGGGGATCAGGGGTATATTCAAGCGAAACAGCCTGAGGATGTCAGGCAAGTGTCATAATTCATTGAGAGGATGCTGTGAATCCAGGTGTTTGATAAATATGGGTTGCACACGCTCACGACAGCACTGTGTCCTCATGACTGCGCTGTTCAGAGCTCGCGAAGGACCGGAATCCTACGCATTCGATCTCAGCCAATAATAAATTATATCTTTTGTTTTCGACATTTTCCCCTCACTGTGAAGTCCCACGGCAAAATAATCCAACCGTCCTTAACGCAGTTCCGGTTTGTCCCCGAAACGCTCCTGCATCTCATGAAATGTCGGTGTTTGGGACGACGGTGGTAGGTATTAATAGTTTACTCGACAGGTCCCAAGGAAGGTTGTTTTTTTCTTCATGTGTGTGAACGTATTCATAGGTAGGTATAGGTCAGGTGCAGATATATACGCACCACACACACATGCACCCAGCCAGGCGATTGTTGTTTGCGACAGGGTCACGGTCTCGGAACACCAACCGACGCGACGGAGGGTCAACGCCTAGATTGGGCCCGCGGGGAGAAACCAACATGATATCATGTTCAGCAACAACAGGACGATGATAATATCATGTTATCATGAGAGGAGGCGGGGTCATACTGTATAGATAGGGTGCGGAATACTTGTCAGACACGGGAGATGCACCTATAATAATAGTAGGATCCACTTTCTTCACGCGCTCACTGACTACTTATTATGCCGGTAGCATAGTCTACTACTACTACTGCTGTATCGCTCCGTGGAGAGAAGCTATCACCCCGCCTTGCATAAGAGAAGCGCGATTATTGTGAGCAATACCAGTACAGCACGCGACATGTGTTAATAATTTGGCAGTTCAGAATTTCAGGCTGAGTTTTTATGTAATTTAAGGATTTACAGAGCTAATAAGCATTTATTTGTGCTCAGCAAGGATGCCACTCTAACTTCTATATAATATAGGCTTTTAAGAGCCTGTGCTCAACGTTGACATCACAATAAGCCGCGCGCCAAAATAGGCCCCCCAAAATAGGAGATTATTAACTAACTGCTGTCGCGTATACCTGGTATCGCAAAATTGTGAGCAATAATACCAGCAGTGTATCTGGTATTGGGTACTGGGTGCCGCGCATACAAATTCGTTACGAACGAAGTTATTTCGTTTCCTCCGAAATTGCCACGCGTGGTGATTGATGCTTTGTTGTGGTGCGATTACATTCCTCGAGAGCTCTTGAAACACGGAAAAACCGTGACATATTCGACGGCAAAGAAGGGAGATGCGCTGACTGCTGACGTTACTTTTTTTGCTCCTCTTCTTCTTGATTGGGCATCGATAAGCGTCTCGCTACACAACAGGTGGCCGTTTGCGTTGGTTGCGGTGGCGGTTTGGACAACCTAACAGACATATCAAGATTCGAGGTTGCCCATAAATTACAACGTGTCTCGTACGTTGCGGTACCTTGTGAACGTCGGCCCAACGTACTGAGGTTAGGTTTTTGCGACAACGTGCCGCAACCAAGGCAAATGGCCACCTGTACATAGTAGTGCCGCTTTCCGCGCCCCCACTCTTGTTCTGATGAAAAAAGCACGCGACACCCTACATGCCAATGGTCCTACTACTTACTGCACACCTGGGCAGGTGTCCATGCGTAGACGAGTGCAGTATGCTTGAAAATTATCAACTTAACCAGTAATGCCCTGCTGTGCAACAAACAGGAGAGGGCAGTAGAGCAGCAGAGCAGCACAGAAGCAGCAAAGCAACAGAGACGCTTGAGCTACACACATGGCAGAGAAAAGAGAAAAGCGGCGAGAAAAGCGAAAAAGGAAAAAACTAGCATTGCAGAAAAGCCTATAAAATATGGAAACCCCCTATTCGCCGCTCGTGTACTGTGTGTGTGAAGCTCGTGAGAGGAACACCCAACTAAACTTTATCCTTTCAAAGAGGGGTAAAGCACCGTGCGTGCGTGCGTGCTCCTGAGGCACGGGCAGGGGCGTGGATAAAGGAGCAGGCCATGGGTTTTCTGGATAAATTCCTCCGAGGATTGAGCGGGAATGTATCTCATTCAGGGGTGAGCTGTCGGCGCGGTTGTTCTTGGTGACAATATTTTCCGACTCGGGTTGATCTGCGCTCCGCGTATGTCTGTCCGAGAGTGCCTCGTTTCGCGCGCAGAAGCATTTAACACCATCAGCAGGGCAGGCCCAAAGCAGGTGCCGACACAGACCCGACGCGATTGCCTAGCCTCACTTGTGTGTTAAAGTTTCCACGTCCAGGGTCTTACGAGGTCTAGCCCGAGCTATGCAGAATCGTTTCTCGAAAAAGTGAATTAACTCAAATCACTCGCGCTCCTCGCTGGCTCGATGGGTTGACCCGTTGAAGCAACGCAGCCAACTCGCGCCCCACCCTGTCCACCCAGCGTGCCCGATAGGGTTTCCGGTGGGACGCGGGGTGCGGGAGACGAGCGTGGGTGCCGCGAGCAGGCAGTGCGGTGCTCGTGCTGCTGCTGTAGAAAGCAATCACAAAAATGAACACAGATTATTATTAGTACGTCAAACAACAACAACCCCTCGGAAGCTGCTTGCTTCTATGAAACCTTTTACGCAAGAAGTCACCCTTGCGCACCTGGACCTGCATACTGCATACTATACCTTGCATAGTCTAGCAAAAACGGCATGAAATCGTGCTCTCTTTTTTGCCTCTGGTCTTCAAACAACCGGAAGGAAGGCTGCTGGTTGCACTTTGCTCACGCCATCTCCGTTACATCATCTCGCCATCTTTACATCTTTACCCATAAATCACAGATTACGAGCACAGGGATCGATTGCGTTGCGTGACCGGCACGAGTACCGCTCCACGAGAGCGCCGTGCCGTCAACATTTTCAGGCGTGCCCGTGCGTGCCCTCGCTTCTCTGAGTCACAAGGCATCAGCTTTTCCGAAGACCTGTAAGACCCAAGACAACGACAACCGTTCCAGAAAATAAAATTATCTGAAAATATTTCGCGCTGATCCTGGTATCTATGATACCTGGTTGGTTGGCATGATTGAAAAGGCATCAGCAGTCAGCAGCAGCATCATAAATCAGAAGTCAGAAAGGAATATGCGTCGTGACTAATCGTGACCTGCTGTACATGTGTACACAAGGAGCGAACCCAGCAACACACAGAGAAAATATAACCCGAGAGGGATCTTCTTTTGGAGGCCAGCTTCTGCTTCTGCTTAGTTCGCTTGTCTGAACGTCTCCGTATTCTCGTACGTGGCATTTTACTTCAGATAACATATCATACCTGCCAGGTACCAGGTACTATTACGTCGTATTTGCCCCGCACTTCCTTGTGGGACCACAAAAACTCGCGAAAACCACGACCCCAGCGAAGGCGGCTACCGGAGGTATCTTCAAGAATTATTTGGTCTCGTGTAAAAATGCGGCTTGCAAACATGAGTACCAGGTATCGATCATGAAATTGATCAGACTCTCACGGATGACGTACAAGTACGATGATATTTGAAATTATTTTAAAATATGGTCTCGCATTATCGTAAGCGTTCTGTCTAATAATATTATGTTAATATTTAATAGTATAACAGGTATACGATACCAGGTACAGCGGTACAGGACACCTATATATTAATATTAAGAAACGGAAATACTGACCCAGGTGGGTTTCTTCTTTGGCAGAGGGTGCGTTCTACACTATCTTCTGTATAACGGTCCCCGATTTTTTTTTATTGTCAACATCAGCCTGCTTTCTTATTATCCTGTTTCTTATTATAATACCCGGTACGAGGTGTCCTGTACTGTCACGACGACATCCAGCCTGCCCCGAGTTCCGCACTTGTAGTACAGTCGTGGTCCCTTATTAGGGCGGTGCCTTGCCAGATGACATTAACCGCACTATAGTGGGACCTCGCTCTATGACGGGGTTTAGTACTACCCTGGTCCCTGGTACTCTTTATGACGAGATCGTCACAAGACCGCACTAAAATGGGGCCCCGCACTAAATGGTACCGCACTATAGCAGTAACACGGGACGTTGATTGTTTTGCCTGCCATATCATGTGAATATGATATCATACCATTTACCACAACACCATAACGTGTAACACAACACCTTAACGTGTAAGAGGCCGACGCTGTGCGCCTGTCTTGCATAATACAAAAAGAGAAGCAGGTCCCTGGTATACATGTATTATACATCTGATATGATACCCTGTACATGACATGTATGATATTTGTATATGTTTCAGGGTATCCTGTATCATACCCGTTATCTATTAATAGTTACTGGTATCTCACAATCTCGCGATTTTTTTTGTAGTCTTCAACTTTTTTAACTGTGGATACCAGGCCCCATTCCCCTAGATAGTACCGCCTCATCACACTCAAGATCAAGGTTACCAGAGGTCCACCTCCCCAGACTCCGTGCTGTGTGACCCGAGATACCGACCCACTTCGGTGTGTCCTCCACACCATAACCACACAAGGATAGATAACCTGTCAGGGGCACCGCCCCACATTGGCGTCGACGGTAGGACAGGGGCACCGCCCCACACAACCATTATTTTATAGCGTCTGGTACCTCTGTACCTGTGGACCTGTGGGCAGTTTAGTCATGGGCAAGAGGCCAAAGCTATTTAATAAATATGTGAGTTGGGTGGACTTCCCGCCTATTGGGTACCTGGTATCTGGTACCTGGTAGTTATTAGTTGGTTGGCGCTGCCAGCCAACCACCTTACTAGCTGTAATAGACTTTTAATATTAGCAGTCGGCTAGCGCAAAGTCACGCATAAGTGAGGCAAGCTCAAAAAGGCCTACCTGGTCCAAGGGGCCCCGCGCGAGGCGTTCCCGGAGGCCTCGCCGGAGGATCCCGCTGAAGGCGCCGTCGCAGACAAAAAAAGAATGCACTGTTTGGCTTAATTTTACACACAAGAAGTAAGTACCCCCGGGTGCATGTTGGTTTTCTTTCGGCGCAGGACCTGGCGGGAGATGGCGGGTACCTGGTATCGTATTAATAGTCCGATCGTTTTTCCCCGTGCCGCATAATTGACTCTCTCGCCCTTCATTCCCCCTTCGTTGCGCCTCGCAGTTGACGCCCTTGCCCTTCCTACCTTCCCTCCTTCCTCCTCTGTGTGCCTTGTCTGCTCGTGGCTCTCGAACGTCCTTTTTTGCTCTGATCTTCCCTTCTTTCCTTCTTTCCTTCACCGTGTTCTTTGCCTGCTCGTGATTCTCCAACGTCCTTTCTACCCTACCGGTAGGCGAACGATGCAAAACTTGATGAAGACCTTCGTAAGATCCTGAAGCGTCTCCCCTACTCTACAAAGCGAAACCTTCTCGAAGACCTCGGCAATAACGGGGGTCCTAGCCTGTCCGCGACCGCACCGGCGACGACGGCCCGCAGGTATTCGTCCCCGGCCGCCACCAACGTCATCTATGAAGATCCGGTTGTGGAGGCGGAGAAGAAGGTGGGTGGGAAAGGAGGGGATCGGGTTTGCAGGTAGAGGGCGTGCGCGCCGGGGGGGGCGGGGTAGCATCATGCACGGCCGTAGTCCTTGGGACCGTAGACCCTCACATCCCTACAATGCCGGGACGAAGCGCGTTGGGTTTTCGCCGACTAGACAGACATTGCTTGCACCAAGCGCGAAGCGCTGTGAGGTGTTTGGCGAGTTGCATGAAGGGGGGGGGGGGGCGTACTCATTGGTAGGGGGGAGGAGGGGGGGGGGTACTCACTCGTTGCTTGCCTTCTTGCTTTGACCGTTGACCACGCATCTCTTTCGAGACGCAGCGCCGTTTCTATCCATGCTATCCGTTTCTATCCGAAATGGAGACACCTCCAACACTTGGGTACTCATTGCGTTTATTCCATATAGACTCCCTTACTAAAAAGTCGATGCCTTCGGAGGCCGCCCTCGGCAGTTCTTCGGCCTCTCAGCTCTTAATTGCCGAGGGGAATTATTTTTTCCGGGTCGATCCGTGGACTGTTTTTTTTTTTTTGTGTTTTCCCTCTTTAGTTTGTTTTTGAGCCTGATTCTTCTGTGCACACCACAAATTGAAGGCGCAAACCAAGCTCCGGTAGCCACAACAGCAGTGTCTACGTACGTACCGCAAGCACAGCAGAACAGCCTGCAATCGGCCTTGCACAGGGCAACAAAATACATACGAAGTAGATCAATTCGTTCTTGTCGACCAGACAGAAGAGTGCGACAGCGCAAGCAAGCAGGCAAGAACAAGTAAGTGTTGCGGAGACAGAGCCACCATGTACGAGCATTTTGTGTTTCCTTCTCTTTCCTCTTCGTTGCTGTTATTATTTGAATCATGCGTAGGTGATAAAGCCACCAACAACTGATTTGATTTTTTTCAAGCATCGCTAACACTCAGTCCTGTGACTGACCGCCGTCTAGACGTAATATAATCTGTTTTTCTGAATATCTTGAGGTGTGACTGACGTGACCGAAAACAGCCGTCTCTTTGCTGCCACTTCAACCACTTGATCCACGCTGCTGTGTGTGTTGTGTG
The DNA here is from genome assembly GCA_037833945.1 of Alaria marginata. Classification (NCBI taxonomy): domain Eukaryota; class Phaeophyceae; order Laminariales; family Alariaceae; genus Alaria; species Alaria marginata. The sequence goes on from JBBMKB010083641.1 coordinate 11,569, forward strand.
TTTTATTAAACTGTTTTTTTCACCCATCGACATCCAGTACACCCAGTGTCCGTACCGATTGGTCACACCCTAGAGAGAGACAAAAAAACTCTCAAACTTCGAGACAGGCACGTACATCACAATTATCAGCAACATACGGGGTACATGCGGTTTAGTCATGCATGTGGCGTCCGGGTTGTTTTCCTGAAGCATGGCGGCGTGACTCTCGACATTTGCAAGTCGCCAGTTTGCACCTGCAATCAATCATGGACTTATTTTCGCGTCACACGTTTGTTCGGTGTTTTCTTCCTGAGCGAAGCGCCTTGTATTACATATGTACGAAACTTTATACTTTTCTTATCCCCGTCGTGTTTCGCCTTTTTGTGGCCACCGTCTATCTCCTAGGATAGCGATCGTTTTCTCGATAGTATCTAGTGTAGGGAGAATAGGGGGATACATATTAAATGTCTTTGGGTCTTGGGTGCTTTGGAGTTTATAATGTGTTGCTGGTGGGGCGGGGGGGGTGGGGGGTGTGCTCATTTCTTGCATAGCCGTAGTCATAAGACCATAGACCCTCGCATCCCTACAATGCCGGGACGGAGCACGT
>JBBMKB010083652.1:0-12154 GCA_037833945.1 Alaria marginata
GGTATGATCATTTAACGAGTGCATTTGTTTTAGGACTAGCAGATAGAAATGGTGATCGGGTTACGCGAACGGAAATTTTGAAAGTCATGTTTCGGGTGAGATATTGAGCTCCTCATGTCAGGAGCTCAGAAACTTTTTGGTGCACCCCTACCGTGGGATGACTCAACTGTTATTGCTATGGGTTTGCAATCGCGTGTGCGTGCAGGCATGCATGTGCGCGTGTTGCTTGCCCGTGTCCCCAGCCGAGCAACGGTGGCGATGCTTCTGACGTTCATCTGTTGACAGATCGAAATACGTCTGTTTTTCACGACAACCTGTTTTCAGTTTCACGTCAACCTGTTGTCAGTTTCACGAAAACACACAAATGCGCCGACCTGTACAAATGCGCCGACCTGTTGGTTATTTCCTAAATTCATCCACCGTCCCGTTCGTTTTGTTTTGTTGCTTTTGTGCGCGCGCGCCCGTGCCCGTGTCTATGCCGATATCCGTGTGCTTGCTTGCTTGCCCGCGCCCGCAACCGTGTTTGTGTGTTTGTCCTTTACCGTATCGTGTGTCCGTGTTCGTGTCCGTGTCCGTGTCTGTCCCTGTTCGTGACTGTGTCCGTGACGGCGTCCGTGTTTGCGTCTTGTCTTTGACCGTATCTGTGTCCGCGTCGGTGACCGTGTGCTTGTCCGTGACCTTGGCCGTGTCTTGTGTCTGTCCGCGCCCGTGCTCGTGTTCGTGTGTTTGCTCGTGGCCGTGTCTGTCTGTGTTGCTTTTCCGTGCCTGTGACGGGTCCGTGTCCGTATCCACGTCCCGTGACGGCATCCTCCGTGTCCATGGTTGTGTCCGTCACCGTGCCTGTGCCCATGCCCGTGTGCTTGTCCGTGACCGGTTTCGTGACCGTGTCCGTCTGTTCGTGACCGCGTTCGTGTGCGTGTCCGTTACGTTGTCTTGTGTCCGTCACCGTGTCCATACCCGCGTCCCGTGTCCGCGCCTGTGTCCGGTCTGTGCCTGTTCGCCTCCTTGTCCGTTTCCGTGTCCCGTGACCGCGTCCGCGCCGGTGTTCGTGCTTCTCCGTGACCCGTGTCTTTGCGTCTGTTTGTGTCTGCGTCCTTGTCCGTGTGTCTGTGTGAACAGCCGAGCAGCGGTAGCGACGCTTCAGACGTGCACCTCGCGATCGAAGAGATCGAGAGACGATTTCAAGAGGTGGTGCACAGGCACAACCCAAGGAAACACCTCCACATCCACGTCATCGCGTCCCGCGTAAGGCTGGAGATGAAGTCGGCGTTTACGGACGTCAAGGACAGAATTAAGGTACGCCTACGTACAAGTATATCCCTTTTGCTGTATAGAACATGATGAGGGTACGCTTACGAGTCCCCCTTTTACTATATAGGATGGAATTAAGATACGATTTTCTTCTTTCGGGAATGATTTGAGTGATCAACGTTGAAGATCATGCTGCACATTGTCGGAGGGCAAGCATCATAATAATAATTATACGAAGGATACGAGCACCCCGTCCGGGGCGCCATCAGCACACACCGCACTGGTTCTTTCTATTTTAATTTTATTTTTTTTTGGCATCTGACAATGACGCAGGCAGCATGAGCTTTAACGTTTGTCACTCATAAGCATTCCCAGAAAGAAGAAAATCGACCGGAAACCAAAAAATGGAACCTATGCGTGAAGTCAAACTCCCTTCTAGATACCTGTGCCCGGATCAGCATCGTTTCTATCGACGCGGGCCGCTGCGTGACTGCACCGCCACTGCCCAGCTGCTAGCCAAATACGTAAGAGCGAAGATGGACAATAATAGCAGAAGGTTGGGGTAGGTTGATGCAAACCCGGAAGAAGGCATACATGTATGGAATCGAGTTTGAACCGTGCCTAAAGTTTCCTGATTTGGTTCTACTTGTCTCTCTCCTTCTGTCTGTTTTTTTTAATGAATGGTCGACGTAGCAGTCTCATTATGCTGCACATTTATCGGATGGTAAACAAACACTGATTCTTACTTTTTGTTTTTATAATGGTGTTTATTTTTATTTTTGTACTGTTTCAAGTTTCCCCCCCCTCGACAAATTCCAGTTACGAAGCTCAAAGCTCGATCACTCGTGGCCAGCAGGAATAAAAAAGGCCAAAAGTTAATCGAACAAGGGAGCTACTGTATGTTTCCCTTTAAAAACGCATTAGAATAGCCTGTTCTGATATTTGTTGTGTTGTGAAGATTGTAAACTGCTTAAAAGTTGAAAAGTTGTGATTTGTTCCCAGTTCCCAACGCGTGCGGTTGGACGATGGTATGTAGGTACCTGAAAAACATGGAATTGCATACTTTTATATACTTCCACCAATTATCCGTTGTAGGTGTCCAGATTACGATGGCGTTCCGATGCTATGATACGAGGATGACATATACAATTAACCATTTCGCGGGTGTACAACGAGCTTGGTCGGAATGGAACCGTAATTGTGTTCCCAAAACTATGGTGATAAGTCTATCTTTCTTTGGGTATGCCGTAATTTTTTCCCACGAAATTCGTGCGGGGTAAACTTAGTTGAAATTATATAATATGGACCGCCGTAGTTTGGTTCCGAAAATTGTGACATCACTTGTTTGTAAATTGTACCGTCTATCTGAAATCTGCTTCCCAAGAGTGCGGGATAAACTTGTGTATATATTATCAAAAATTGGAAATACACTACAGCTGTGACATCGAAACTTGGATCGAATATATAAATGATACCAGGTACCTGGTATTATACCCACTGTTATTTTCTTGACCAAAAGTGCACAATTATCTGATGCGATAGCTGTACACACCGTTATTTGTTCCGCACATGGCGGGGTGATATAAAATATTTGAAGCGAAACCGTGCTTTACAAAGTGTTCACAGAAAGTGTGGTGATACGGTAACAGTATTAAAGTGGCTTGACCTTTGTTAGTTACGAACGCAATCTGTTGTATACCTGGTTCTCCTGGGTACTCCTTAATACTTTTCGTCAACTTGACTTACATGGGCTTTATTGTAAAACGCCCCCCCACCCCCCCTCGACCCCAACGCCACACAAACTCTTCGACATGCAGGAGTTCTACTCAAGAGGGCAACATGGGAGCGGGTCGATGCCAGCAGTGGCGAATCGCGTTTAGCACCCCTCCCTAGATAAAAACGCCGAAACAGAAAAGTTGCCGTTTTTTTTTTTTACCTTCCTCGCGGCGACGAACTTTGTTTTTTATACGAGACCGGTGCTTTTAGACCTCTTTTGGGGCTACCATACTATTTTTAGTGTACTAGAGCGGTCAGTCAAGGTGTAAAATCGCGGTCTCCTAGCATATTTGCTTGGTTGGGACGCGTCAAGGTCTCTTTTGTCCTTACTAAACTATTTTTAATGTTGTAGGGCGGTCCGTCAAGGTGTCAAACCGCGGTCTCCTAGCATATGTGCTTGATTGGGACGCGTCAAGGTCTCTTTTATTCTTACTATACTAGTTTTAGTGTAGTAGAGCGGTCAGTCAAGGGGTCATACCGCGGTCTCTTGGCATATTTGCTTGATTGGGACGCGTCAAGGTCTTTTGTGGCCTTGCTATAGTTTTAATGTGGTAGGGCGGTCACTCAAGGTGTCAAACCGGGGTCTCCCAGCATATTGGCTTGGTTGGGACGCGTCAAGGTCTCTTGTGGCCTTACTATACTAGTTTTAGTGTGGTAGGGCGGTCAGCCAAGAAGTCAAACCGCGGTCTCCTAGCATATTTGCTTGGTTGGGACGCGTCAAGGTCTCTTGTGGCCTTACTATACTAGGGTTATTGTGGTAGGGCGGCCAGTCAAGGGGTCATACCGCGGTCTACTGGCGTATTTGCTTTGTTGGGACGCGCCAAGGTCTCTTGTGGCCTTACTGTACTAGTTTTAGTGTGGTAGGGCGGTCACTCAAGGATCCCAAACCGCCGTCTCATAGCATATTTGCTTGGTTGGGACGCGTCAAGGTCTCCCATTGTTAGCATCTTGGCTCGACAGGTAGGTGCGCAACAGGAGCCTGTGGGCAAGAGAGGGCGGGGAGGCATCGTCGGTGACCCCTAGAGGGTGGGAGACAGAGGGAGATGAGAGACGTTGTCAAGATGGATGGCCTATACAGTAGTGAGCGTCATTTTTTGCGGTATTGTGTGGGCATACGGGGGTCAAGGGGTGGCCTATCGTTGCGAGGGTCGTTGTGGGGATGGGGGTTGGTGGATTTCCTTAGGTAGCGAGCATCATCTTTTTGTGGTATTGTGGGGATGGGAGTCTTATGGATGGCCTGTGGTCACGAGCGCCGTATTTGCGGTATTATGGAGATGAGGGGCGATGGGTGGCTTGTAGTGGCGAGCGTCGTCTTTTGCGGTGTTGAGGGGGTGGGGACATTTGCTGTGAAGGCTCGTCTCACAACAAGTATATAGTTGGAGCGTTGTTGACGCATGGCCTCTGTAGTCCCGAGGGTCGTATTTGCGGCATGGTCGGGAATGGCGAAGCATGGCTGTGGTAACGTTCGTCTGATAAAGCGAGTAAGCTATCGGTGTCTGTCCCTGTCGCTCTTGATGTCGCCGTCATCGAAATTGTTTTTAGGCCTGCGGCGTGTAGCCTGTGGCCTGTGGCATATTATGGCGTCTGACGAATCGCGTGTGGTGTTGCACTGCTTGCGGAGGCGGAGCGAGACAAAGAGAGAGAGAGAGAGGTGGTTTGTTTCTCGCGTAAAGTTATTCTCGGGCGTCCTGGCCTGTCAATGCTTGCCGAGGGAAAGGAGAGAGGGATATATATGCTGCTTTGTTTCGCGTGTAGCCGTTCTCGCGTGGCGGTGGCCTGTGGCGTGTGGCGTTCCACTGCTTGAGGAGGCGGAGAGAGAGAGGGGGAGAGCAAGAGGGAGGGAGGGAGGGAGAGCAAGAGCGAGAGAGGGAGAGGGAAAGAGAGAGCGAGAGAGAGAGCGAGAGAGAGATAAGAGAGATGCTTTGGCTCGCGTGTAACTGTTCTCGCGGTCGAACATATCTTGCGCAGGTCTCGCGCTAGGTTATATTTTGTTTGCTTGTTTTTTATTTGCACAATCGGAGAGGGAAAGAGCGAGAGAGAGATGCTTTGGTTCGCGTGTACTCGCGTTCTTGCGTGGCGTGCCGCCTGTGGCCCGTGGTGTTTGGCGTGCCACTGCTTGCCGAGGGGGGGAAGGGGAGACGGAGAGAGAGAGAGAGAGAGCGAGAGAGAGAGAGAGAGCGCGAGCGAGAGAGAGAGAGAGAGAGCGAGAGAGAGAGAGGGAGAGAGAGAGATGCTTGGTTTCGCGTGTATCCGATCTCGCTTTGGACACCTTTTGCGCTGATCTCGCGCACAGGTTATTTTTTGTTTCGTTTTTGCTTTTGAGGAGGCGGGCAGGGAAAGAGCGGCCGAGAGATGTGCGTTGTTTCGTGTGTGTAACCTGTCTCGTGGTGTTCGGACAAATCTCATCTCGCGCAGATTGTACTTTGTTTCGTTTTTGCTTTGCGGAGGCGGCAAGAGCGGAGAGAGATGCTCTGTTTCGCGCGTAGCCTTTCTCGTGTTTGGGCATCTCGCGCAGATCTTGCGGAGACAATATTTTGTTTTTCTTTTTTTTTTCTGTTGCCGTTGCGTCGGAAGGAATGAATGGCCTCTGCGGAGGGGGGAAACAGTACGAGGAGAAGAAGAGGCGGTACCTAAGGTGGGGATGGGGGCGGGGAGACCATGCCGACGTGGTGCAGAGACAGCAGCAGCAGCAGCAGTGGTAGTGGCGTCCCCCGCCTCTAGATTGTGTGTCCCCGTAGGGGAAAAGTGCAGGCAAAGGGTAGGAGTCCAAGTGTAGGTTTGGCCGCGCTGCATGTTTTGCGGTCGGTGGTGGTTCGTAAGTCGTGAGGAGGAATCGTAAGGTTGTTTTATGATAATGCCCTTCTTTTTGAAGGTTTTTCGTTTCATTAGAAGATCCTGCTGTTCATGAGAAGGCCCTTCTTTTAGTGGGACAGATCCTTCTGTTTTGTGATAAGGTCCGCTTGTTTTTGACAAGGCTCTTACTTTTGCGAGAAGCTCCTTTTGATGGGAAGGTTCTTCTTTTCGCCAAAAAGTTGCTTATTTTGAGTCGTTTTTTGTCAGGAGAGGATCCTTTTTTATAAAAAGATCCTTCTTTTCATGAATGGGATGGTCCTTTTTTTCATGAAAAGCTTTTGTTTTTCATGAGAATATCCTCCGTTTCGTGAGGAGGTCCCTCTTTCAATGGGGCGGTACTTCTTTTATAGAATAAGGTCCTTTTGTTTATGACAAGGTTCTTACTTTAGGGAGAACTTCCCTCTTTATATGAGAAGGTCCTGCTTATTTTCGTCAAAAGTTCAACCTTTTCATGGAATAGAGCCCTTTTTGTCGTGAGATGTTTCTTTTTCGTGAGATGGTCCTTGTTTTCATTGGAAGATCCGTCTTTTCACGAGAAGATCCTCGTGAGAAGGCTGTTCTTTTTATGAGAAGGTCCTTCTTTTCTTGTTTCCGCGAAAAGATCCCTCTTTTCATGAGGAGGTCCTCCTTTTCGTGAGACGGTCCTTCTTTTCGCCAAAAGTTCTTTATCTTAGCGAAACATTTATTATGTTCGTCGAACGTTCCTTCTTTCTAGGAGAAAGTTCTTGTTATGAGAAGGTCATTTTTTTCTGAGAGAACACCCCTATTTTTGTCGCGGTCTCTCTTAAGTCTGGCCCGGCCGATTATCACGGGCAGTCATATATTTGACATGGTGTTCGTTGTGGGATGGCGGTGTATAGCGGGGGGCTAGTTTTCTGCCTCCTTGACCATGATGGGGTGAATTTTATTCAACCCCGGCACTGTGTAATTGGCGAATACTTTATTGTGTGCTCGGGAATTAAGCTCGGAGCTAAATATGCAAGCGAGAAAATAGCTGATTGGTGGATCGACGGATGGATCGATGTGTTGATTGGTTGATAGAAAGGTCGGTGGAGGGATTGGTACGTTAGTCGGTTGGTTGGTTGGTTGGCTGGTTGGCTGATTCAACAATATCTCGTTTGAAGCGCTTGGAGTGGCTTGGGTCGAGTTTTCCCCTGAAAATAGGGGGGTTCGACTTGTAGTTGGTTGGCTAATCTTAGTTGGTTAGTTGGTTGGCTGATCTAAGTTGGTTAGTAGGCTGGTCTTATACAGCTCTTTGAAAATCTCGGAGCGGATTGGGTCGAAAATGCCCTGCTGGCATGGGCAGGATTCGCCTACATGGTTGGTGGGTTGGTTTACTGACTGATCTAAAAATTGCTCGGTCGGTTTTTATTTTTGATCGGCCCGCCGTGAAAAAAAATATCTTTGTTTTTTTATTTTGAATGGTTCGTCGTGGAAAATGTAAAATACTTTTCGCGTTCCCTTCTTCTTCCCCCCCCACCCCCCACCCCCCCACTCCCCCGCCTCTTTCGAAGCGGTCGCGGTCGGCTGCAGGAAAGCAGGCAGGCAGGAAGGTACCATAGATTAGTTTTACGTATATATTTATACGGTTTGGAAGCGTTTCCGTCCGTTGCCCCGGGGGGGGGGGTGAATTTAAAGTAAACGGTTCGTTTTCCCTCCCGCGTCTCCAAAAAAACAGACGCGAACCTTATAAGTTTTTTTTCTTGTCCTTGTCCTTGTCCTTGTTTTCTCGTCCTTTTCTCTCTCGTCCTTTTTCCTGTGTTTTTTCCTGTGTTTTTTCTTGTCTTTTTTCCTTTGTGTTTTTTCCTTCGTGTTTTTTCTTGTGTTTTTTGTGATGGGTGGTGGGGTGGTGGAGTGGGGTGGGGTGAGGTGGTGACATTTTGGTTGGTGGTGGTGTTGGTGGTCGTGGCTGTGGCGGGCGGTGTTGGTGACGGCGGTTGCCTAATGGTTTTGGAGGTGGTGGTAGGAGCGTTGCCCGTGATTCGGAAAGTTGGTCGGGGCCCACTTGCTTACGTGGAGATGTGGACACTCTCGGAACCTTTTTTTGTCCCGCCCATACCGCGCGTGGTGATGCCTATAGGTTGGCAGATTTACCCTGGGTAGGTAGATTCACCCCGGGTAGCAAGATCTACCCCTAGGTAGCTAGATCTACCCCTAGGTGGGTAGATCTATGCTAGGTTGGTAGATCTACCCTCTACCCTCTACCTGTAGGAAACCTTATCTGTAGATCTGGCCTACGTAAGTACCTCTACCCTAGGTAGGCACACCTACTCTAGGTAGGTAAATTTACCCTACGAAGGTACAGTAGATCTGCCCTTGGTACGCAGATCTAGTCCTAGTCTAGATAGACAAATCTACCCCATCCAGATAGACCTACCCAAGGTTAGATAGATCTACCCTAGGTAGATACCAGGAAGACAGATCAGCACCCTGGGTAGATTTATTTACTGGTCACAAGGCAGAAATACAGATCGTTTTTTTTAAGTATTCGTCGGCGAAAGGGAAGAACGTTGTCAATTCAAGGCAAGGCGAGGCAGAAGAGGGAGACACAGAGCCCCCCAAGGATAGGACAGGGGAGTATTGAGGATTTTTCATTCCGCTAGTCGAGGCAGAGGATGATAGCGCGGACAAAGTGGAGGCCCCTGTCGAACCTTGCGGAGTATGTGGGTGTGGGCACTAGACGCTTTGCGGGAAGGAGGCCCTTTACCCCCCCGACCTTCGCTCCCTCCCTCCCTCCCTCCCCTCCTCCTTGCCCCCCTTTTCCCTCCCCCGTCTAGCCGATGGCTCCCATCATTCGAATGTTGCGTTTGTTGTAATTTGTTGTTATTGCCCCCCCTTGTGGCCAGAGGGAAGGATCGAGAAATTTCTCTCGTATTTTATGGTCTTTGTGAAATATTGAACTTGAATGGCTGTGAATTTTGATTCCACGCCCGCTACCAACATCACCACCACCACCCCGCGTCGTCCACGTATGCGTCTGTGCCCTCTCCCTGAAGGCGTAGGTGCGGCGCAATATACTCCCGCGTGCTGATTGGTTGTTGCCTCTGACGGTGTATTTGCGACGCAATTTACTCCCCGCGTGCTTGGTGGTTGTCGCCTCTGTAGGTGTACTTGCGGCGCAATTTATCCCCGCGTGCTGATTGGCTGTCCCCTCTGGAGTTCTAGTTGCGGTGCTATTTACTCACCGGGCGTGTTGATTGGTTGTCGTCTCTGAAGGCACATTTGCGGCGCAATTTACTCTCCGCGTGCCGGTTGGGTGTCGCCTCTGAAGGTGTATCGCAATTTACTCCCCGCGTGCTGACGGATTGTCGCCTCCGAAGGTGTACTTGCGGCGCAATTTACTCCCCGCGTGCTGACGGATTGTCGCCTCCGAAGGTGTATTTGCGGCGCAATTTACTCCCCGCTTGTTGATTGGCTGCCGCCTCTGAAGGTGTATTTGCGGCGCAATTTACTGCCCGCGTGCTGATTGGCTGTGGCCTCTGAAGGTTTGATTGCGGCGGAATGAACTCCCCGCATCTGATAGGTCGGCACCGCTAAAAGTGCTCTTGCGGCGCATTTCCCCCCCGGGTGCTGATTGGTTGTTGCCTCTGCAGGTATTTCTGCTGGGTAATTTCTCCCCGCGGTTACCCCCGCGCGCTGATTGGCTGCTCCCTTAGAGAGGGTGCTTATAAAGGTTGGGGCTGGTCGGTGGGTGGGTCGGGGGGGGAAGGGGGGGGGTTGGCGTGCAGTGTTGCTTTTGGTTGATCTGAGTTGGGCACTCACAGAGATGTGAAGAGGAACGAGTGTGTCCATAATAATAGTATCGGGTTGAAAGCTGTCCGTCTTTTGGTTGTTCCAGTCTGTAGTGAGGCGATTGGCGGGAGGGGTTGTTTCGAGCTTGTGCGACGAAACCGTGTATCAATAGTAAAAAACAAAGTAATGGTATTAATAGTATGGGATATACTTCGTATGATATGCTTCGTATGATATATACATAGTCTATAACTATAAACCTGGTGTCCATACACCATGGTGTTGAAGGGTTGAATGAAGTCCGCTGGGCTGGGGGAGGGGAGGAGGGGGGGAATCTAATAGATCAATCCGGACAGTTACGTTGAATCTCATTGGTCAACTCAGGAAACGGGTTGTTTCGATGAATCTGGTCGGCCAACTCAGGAAACGGACGGTTGAGCTGCATCTATCTCATTGGTCTACTCATGAAACGAACGGTTTGGTGCACATCTGATTGGTCAAATCAGGAAACTCGGTTTCGTTTCGTGATAGATATCGTCCCGCCTTTTGAATTGAATGCCTGTTCCCTTTAAAACCCTGTTCCCCTTCAAAACCTCCGCCGAGCGGGGGGGGTGGAGGGCATCTGATTAGTCAACTCATCGAACAGACGGTTTCGTTCCATCTCAATGGTCAACGTAAAAAATCGTCGGTTTAGTTGTATGCGATTGTGGACGCAAGAAACGGACGGTTTCGTGCACATCTGATTGGTTAAACCAGGAAACTCACGAGTTCGTTTCATGTTATTGTCCCGCAATGAATTTAGTTCGTGTTCCCTTTCAGACTCGGTTCCCCTTCAAAACTTCCGGCGAGTGGAGGGCATTTGATTGGTCGATTCATGAAACAGGCGGTTTCGCTGCATCTCTATGGTCAACATGAAAAATATCGGTTTTGCTGTATGCGATTGGTCAACGTTTGAAACGGATGGTTTCGTCCACATCTGATCGGCCAAATCAGGAAACTCACGTACTCGTTTCATGCTATCGTCCCGCATTGAATTGAACGCTTGTCCCCTTTCAAAACCTCCGGCGAACGGCGGGGGGGGGGGATGGAAGACATCTGATTGATCAACCCATCAAACAGACGGTTTCGTTGCATCTCAATGATCAACGTAAAAATACGTCGGTGTCGTTGTATGCGACTGGTCAACGCAAGAAACGGATGGTTTCGTCCACATCTGGTTGGTCAAACCAGGAAACTCACGGATTCGTTTCATGTTATCGTCTTGGATTTAATTCAACACCTGGCCCCCTTCAAAACCTCCGTCGAGGGGCGGGAGGGGCGGGGGGCGGTGGGCATTCGACTGGTCGTTTCAAGACACGGACGATTTCGTTTCGTGCTGCCCCGCATGAAGTTAAATGCATACCAGGCATATACTTCGATGTAGGCATATTCCATTTCAGGACCTCCGGTGGATCGTCTACTCTGTTTTTTTTTGCGGCGAGGTTTTTCGTGGGTGACCACGTTTACCTTTCCCCTCCCTCCCCCCCCACAATGTATTTCCTTTCGTCTTTTCATTCCTAGACATGTGTTTTTTTTTCTGTTTCTCTTGTCTTCTTCTTCGTACCTTTGGTTTTGGTTTTCTTGTTTTTATTGTCCACCAAAACAAGAGTATAAATATAGCACACGTTTTATACGCGTAAATACAAACACTACTTAAAGGAGACATGCCGAAGGTCGGATGGATGGATGGATGGATGGATGGATAATTTGGGGAAATTTCGACTAAGCTTGCCTCGATAAGATGGGCGGATGGATATGGTGGAGACATTAGTTTATCACTCCCACCAATGCACACAAGGACAGAATCAAGAATCGTTTCTTTTGTTTTTGGTGGTGGCAATAGTGGCGGTGGTGGTGATGGCGTTTGTCTCACAGTGCGGTACCCTAGGCAGAATACGCAAACAGAAAAATTAGAAGCAAAAAGGTAGCAAAGGCGACTTCAAAGTACTGTGCAGAGTAGTCGTGGTCCCTCTTAGCGCCGGTACATGCCGGCAGCAAATACCGGCACTATATAATAGCGACAACCGGCACTCCTCCACATACTGCCACTTCTGGTTGTTCCCGTTTGCGCCAAGCAATTGCACTGGTGCTAAAGCTGGCAACTGACACTACGCAACCGGAGCTATCGAAGGCCTATTTTCCTGTGGTATACAATGTCAGTCTCATCGTAAATGTAAGGGATTTTTTCCGCATACAGTATACAATTTGTCTTGTCTCACAGAGGGAGTTTGATCCTCCCCCCCAGCCCCCCTTGCTTCATCGCTGCATATCAGGTAGGTAAAAAGGAGGGATTTTGACCCACCCGCAAGCTTGTTTTACGCAATGTTTGCCTGGTCGGTGGAACCACGACGTGCTCCGTCCTGAAAATGTAGGAATGCGAGGGTCCGTGGTTCCACAGACTACAACCATGCAGGTATATAGAAACAGAGGGAGATTCCCTACCCTGAGTACCCCCCCCGCCCGCTGTTTCATCACAGCATAGGTCCGTAGAAAAAGAGGAGAT
>JBBMKB010083663.1:0-12153 GCA_037833945.1 Alaria marginata
AGGGAGGGAGGGAGGGAGGGAGGGAGGGAAGGAGGGAGGGAGGGAGGAAGGAATAAACACATTGCTAGGATCTTCCTTCGAGGTTGCGCTGGTATGCATCGCAAGGCATCTAATACACAAAATATCGCTCGCCGAGCCTGCAAAGGATCACGCGGGGCCGAGCCCTGCTCAGCTAAAAATAGGCGGCCTCAAACGATCTGAAACGTTGTGAGCGTCCGTAAGGTCATGGTCAAGGAGGGACTGTCAGTTTGTTGGGCCGTCGGACAAGGTACTTCGAGCATCGAAAATTCAAGGGGGCGACCCCTTTTGTGGGGAATGCGGTCAGACGGACTGACGGGCAGGCAGCAGTGTTATATTCAAAATAGAGGGTCAGTTGCAAACCGAAAAAGGTTATTTAAAGTTGCCTGTCGCACAACGCATACAGTACCTGTTGATCAGCCGGTCATATTTACGTGCCTATGAAACTGCATTGCAGTATGGCGGTGGAGACCGCATCCGGATTGTCGGATAAGAAGCGAGCCCATACAGAAACCGTAGCCAAGATATAGGCAAGGCATATTCGTGCGTGCGTCGTTGAGTAACATTTCTCATGTACCTGTGGTGCACTTTCCATTTTGAATATTCGCAGTCCAGACAATGGTACTCAGTCCAGGGTAACTCCAGCGACACTTGTTAAAAACGCTACATGAAGTAGACGGAAGCAACTGTAGTACCAATCTCTGCCATACGCCTTTACGAATGCATATGTCAGTCAAAAGGGTGTGGCGGTGTGTATTGTTTGACCGAACTTAACATCGACAATAGAACTTGTCTCGTCGACTACTTGGCTCATCAATCCGTTGTTTGTTCCAAAACCACCTAATAGGCGACTCGAATCCTCAAAGGCGCATCCAGGCAAACCTTAAGGGAGTACGTAGACCGTACTGGTGTTGTTGTCTATAGATACTTTCTATTGCCCTGGCCCGTCCCAAGGCAACGGCGCCGGGGCAGTAACATGCTCATCTTCGCTACGTTTCGATCATCAAAAATGGCATTGAGCCTTAACATGGACCAACGGGTCGCCTAAAGCACCGTAAGACAAGCGACTAGAACTACTTTTGGAAATACACTTGATGGGATCGGGTCGCACAGTTACCACAAGGCCATCCTTGAGAGGGCCGTCATCACAGCCGTGGCCTAGCGAGTTCTCGTTGACTCGCCGAGTTGGGAATACCCAACAACCTTCCGCCTTGCACAGTTCTCTCAAGTTCATCACGGCACTGTCCAAGCAGCTGCTCTTAGGCCCAAGGAATACAGTCCCCGCGTCGCCAGCGATGTTACCCCACGAAGGTTGGCTTCTACCGGAGTCATGCGGAACATCCATCGTATGGCCGTCGAACGTATCGTCCTCACAGTGTTGCCTGCAGTACGCTTTGATCTGGTTACGCTGGATATCGAAGCAAACCCTCTTTCCGCATGCCACCCGAGAGCAACGCTTACTCTTGATGTTGACCATTCCATCCTCAGCGTGCTGTTTACAGAAAGCGGTCGTTTTTCTCCCCTTGTAGTTGTAGCTAGGCCTCTTCCGGCAAGAAGAGTGTGAGCAATCGATACGCCGGACGTCGACTATGGCGTCTTCATCTTCAGCATGCTTTTTGCAGTGTGCCTCCGTCTGGCAACGCGCGACCTTAGCAAATGGTTCGTATGTACACGATGCACGTGAGCACAGCTTGTTGCGGACGTTCACCATGTCGTGTTGAGCATGCTGTTCGCAATACGTCGCCGTGTTGTTGCCTTTGGTGTTCAAAGACGGGCACATCAAAGACGCGCCATCTAAGCACCGCTGGGTTTGAACGTTTACCATGCCATCGTCAGCATGCTTCGGGCAAAACACCGCCGTCGTGCTGCCTAGAGCTCCATACAATGCTTGTGTTATGCAAGACGGGCTTGAACAGAGTCCCATGGTCAGCAATGCCGGGATCGGTTTACTTCCTGCCAGGCACACAAAAATGCGGGAGCGAGCAGCGAGATAAGTATCTACGACCTAGGCGTCATATGCAGGTACCGGTGTGGAACACTAGATCGCAACCAAACGTCGGCAAACAGTGTATACAGCTTTTGACGTTGTCGGTGTTAAGTATAGCCCCCCTCCTTTACGGAAGCCTTTTTTTCTTTAAATTCAAAACCGAAATCAATGAATGGTGTCCGGGGGAAGGGCGGCAAAGGGCTTGTTCCAGAAGTATTTCTGCACAAAACAAAGAGCGGACCTGATGACAAAATTTGTCCACGTTAGGATATATATTTAGAACCTTCCACAATGGCAGTCCGAAGAACGTAAATAAAGTGGGAGAGAGGGGTTATACAGGGGTTATGCAACATGTGTTCAGAGCGTCGAGCGTGCGTAGGTGAATATTGTTGCTCGAAAGCAGCGCGTCACTATCACGCAATAGCGTCTTGTCAAAGTCCTTGCCGGCTTTAGGGTTGCGGCAATAGTATACGACTATCAGGTAGATTCTAAAGGACATTCTACGATAGAGGTTCACCGTTGTTTTTCTGAAGCCTCTCACTTTACGAGCTCTTTACCTCACCGAAATAATTATTTTGAGCAAACTGAAAATGCAAACCGATCAACAAACCCGTGGCCCATCTATACAAAACAATAATATTGCAAAAATAGAATGACATTCCGACGATTTTGGGTTGAGGAGCCCCGTCATCCAGAACAAAAACGCCAACTCACAGCTGACGTACTTGAAACATTTTTTAAAAAACGCCAGAAAATGCTACCTCTATCGTAGAAAACGTCCTAGTCTACTACTTCGAAGTATGTACTTTCGGGGGGCAGAGAAACGCTCTCAAAGTCGTAGAAACGTTCTTCGGGTCGTTTCGGATATGTGCAACAGTGCTCCAGCCCTTCCTCCGAAATAGAGCGTACCGCGGCAGCGGTGTCTCCCACCCACACTTGAAACCATGCTCGGCATCCTCCCGATTGTCAGTTGGTGGTGCTCAACTTTGTTCTACCTAGGCTCTTAGTTCACCTCGTAACATGTCGGATCCATGAGTCGAATAGTGAAATCTCTACCTGCAGACCGAATTGGCCTCTATTTTACCATACACTCTTTCGACCGAGCAATCGGAGCCGATCATTAGGTCTAGAACGTCCAATGAAAAGTTGTTTCAGCCCACCGCATCGTTTATCCCGCCACAAACAAAACGTACACGCCTCAACATCCATACCACACGCTGTCGTAAAACCAGGCGCTATCATAAAACCAGGGCCGGCACTGGTTTCGCTGCTACCACTGCTGCTGCTACCGCTGCTGCTGCTTCTCCCCACAACTCAGCGTGGTTCATCCTTATAAACGCTAACCCCCAGCGTGCATAATCCAGTAGCAGCACCGCGCATGCCAATGCCAGTTGTCGAGCTTCTACGCATACTGTACCTTTCGCGGCTTTCGGCAAAGTCCACCGCCACGACGAAGCTCAGGTGAGCGCACGCCGCGCGAAATGCTACGCGAAACGCTATAACCGTTCCACAGTGGAAAGCACGGTTAAATATGCAATAAACTTTCAACTGCCCTACAGCAGTACACCCTTACCCCGATAGCCCCCAGGTATACGACAAAACCACAAATTCGATCGGAATGACGATACCAACGTGGTAAAGAACAATCCGTTACCCTTATAGAGGCTCGGTCGGAATATGCCGATGTTCGATTCCCGCATTGGGCTGCAAGATATTAAACCTCAGGAAATAATTTTAGGTCCGTTTAGGTACAAGCCAAGAATTATGACATACCTAATGCTGCAGTAATGGCAAGGTCCCTAATTTCGGCGACAGTCCGCGGACAATACGCGCAGGAACGGGTCCAATGAATAACAATTCGAATTAAAAGCGAGCGAGTACCACCTTTTGAGTAAACCTGTCAGGAACTAGTTACTGGCAGAACCAGCTATGCCGTAATTATTTGAATACATAATTGTTTTTAATGGCCCACGATATGTTCTTCGCGTGGGGGACCTTTGACTAAACATCATACGAAGCACGACGATCTCCTGAAAAGCAACCACAGGCCGCCAAATGAAGCCACGCTTACTACGAGATGCGTGACGGTGTCGGGTGCACCGGGCAGCATTGCATAGGCGGCCACAGCATAAAGGTGATCTGATGAAGTCAAAGTTGCCAGCCAGCATCACCAAACGATTAATTTTCCCGATAATACACGACTTAATTAGTTTGCGAATTAGTATGTACCGCCATGTCTACAGCACATACGAAGAACCTTTCACCTAACACTAGCTGAGTTTTTCACGAATCTTTTACAACAAAAATAATTCGTAACCCCAAAATGTGCGGGCAGGGACTATTCGTCACCGTTTGAGGTAGTCAATAATTGGGCTAAAAATAGTGCAAAAACGGGAAACTAAAACAAAATTCGTCAATTTTCACATTGTATTCTCCTACAAAAGCTGTAGTTGCTTGTGATACTCTTAACTCTATTTCCAAGTCGATTGTTTTTTTTTTAGCGAAACGCCTACGCGGGCTTGGTTGACCAAGCATTCCTTAGGGATCCCCCGCGACCGAAACATCTGTGTTGCTTTGCCCACAAGAAACATATTTTTTGTAGCCGGATATATGAAAAAAAAAACACATCTGGAAGCACCTCTACTACCGTTCTTTGTTACAAGATTTCGTAATTCTGCCATAACTCGAGGCCCACCTCTAACCTCAAAGTGCACCAACCTGCGATGGACTCTTTGGTGCTCTTACTACAGTGTGGCAAAGCGGCAGCAGTTTTTGTACCATTTCAGGACCGCGACCGTGTCGTTGAAGTTTGAAAATATGGTTCCAGGTTGTTGGGCTGTTTCTTTCTGATACTGTGGCCAAGTTATTTTGTTGCTGTTGTGGCGACGAGCAGTACCCGTACGTAAGGGTATGATACGAGTAATTTTTGAAAAATATGTTTTTGCTTGTGATCTGGCGCTACCGCATTACAACGCAGTATTTTTTGTACGCGTTTCTTTGTTTTTAGGTACACATCTCGAGCCGACTGCGGCGTCAGTGATGTAAATCAAAACGTTCGCCCCCTTGGAATACCTTCCCCGTGTGTATAAATGAGCACACGGCGAATCTTAGGCGATTTCATCAAAGGTCACCACCGCGACAGTGACCGTGAAATTTTCCTAACTGGCGGCGCGATTGCTAGGGGCATACAAAGCGACGGCCCAAACGGTAATATTTACGTGGCCGCGGTGCACCGGACTTCTCCAATTCTAGGAAGACCATGGCCAAACCAACTACATACGAGTGTAACACTATGGCATGACTTGGTGGGGTGCCTACGGGCGTGGTGTGTCATTTCAAGCCTCGAATAGGGAGCACGGCGCCAGTGAAAGCGCACAGAGCGCTGAAAGACCCACGAGGAATTGTGCGGTGCTGTTTCTCGCAAAGCCCCGGTTTCAATAACATTTGACGTTACGGTTTGTATATCATTTTTGGTTTTGTGGGCAAAACAACACAGGTGGTAATAACGGGCCTATAGTTTGGGTAACATCAGATTTGTGTGGAAGAAATGCTGGGCTGTTGTGTGGGTATTATTAAACATTAATAAAACACCACAGCTGTGAGATCAAGGATTTCGGCGAAGCTCATGTTTGCAAGCTGTGTGTGATACTCCGATCGTGTCACGGGGTGTGTATGTCGTCATGAACGATATAGATCGACAACTCCCCTCGGTACTACACATCAAGCCGCGCAATACCCAGGCAGCCATCAAAACACCGTGATATACGAAGATCAATTTGCCGCGCACACTCGCAAGTTCGTGAGTCCATCGTTGAAACAAAAGTGATGTTTCCATATTTCGCGTTCGATGACGGTCTTTCAAAGTAGTAATACTGGCAAAGTCGTATCACTACTGTACTGTTGTTGCACCATGCGAGTTGTACGTATATCAAAAATTATTTAGAGTACACACCACATCGCCGAGGTTATTCACACCTACAGCAGAAGAGCAGTAGTATGTATATACGATACCCCAACTGCGGATGACTATTCGCACGTACAGCAGCAGAGCTGTTAAAACCGCCCGCTCGCGCCGTCGTTCGGTTGACCGCCGTCATTCGGCCGACGGCACCGTCACTTCGTCGATAGCACCGTTGCTCTTGAAGAAGACGACACACTGCACCAGGTTCACACTATTACTTTTGTTTTAGAGCACGCAGCAGACATAAAATCATAGCTTTGACAGCACACCTTTCTACGTGTGGCTGAACAGCAAAATAATACCAGGTAGGCCGCAGAGTATTCCATCGCTCTACGGCTGTCTGTAAGACTACTGTACGCAAGCTCGCAGGTGACGACGATTATAACATCACAGACTTTCGACACGCACCTGCCACTGCTTCGTTGGGGGAGGCCAATTTTGGCTGTCGAAGCTGTATGCAATATACCAGGTAGGGTCGTACCATACTGTACTACAGTACATGGACAAGGACGACTCCAGCGTCCACACGAGGGTGTAGCAGAAGCAGTAAAGGGCTGCGTCGTGCGTGCGATGAGCGCTGCATGTTGAAGAGTTTTTGCTAGTACTGTTAGGTCGCAGTACACGAGCGGTTGTACTCTCGTACGTGCGTGCCTGTGCCTACATAATGCCGATCGAAGGGTTTCGCATTCAACCGGAGCATCCCCCAAAAGGAAAGCATTGTGAGGAGAGAAGGTATGTACAGTATACTGCTGTACACCGATCTCTGTTTACACTTGGAACGCAGGGCAGCTCGCAACTCACCACCGGTAGAACCACCACTGGGCGCAGATAGCAATATGGCATCCAGATGTACTCAACAGCTGCAGGACCGGAGCAAGCAAGCCCTCCCTGTGCTTGCGTGGGTGTGGTTTGGTTGCTTCGAGCAGGGGACATTTTTAGAGAACCCCGCACAAAAACGCTTAAAGTGTACTTGGAACGCCCTTACCCAGGAAACCAGCGAGCCTCCCGCACGGACAAAATACAAAACAAGTGCGTCCTGGCTCAGCTTCGGTTCGTCTGGTCGTCATATCTGCCGCTTGGATCCAGTGGTGCCTCTGGTTTAGGTGAGTGTTTGGCTACCCGAATTTCTGATTGCACCTAGATTTGTTGGCAGCATCTTACCCTCACAGCAGGAGTTCCGGGTTCTCGGGGCGAGTGAGTGAAACGCGGGAGGACCAAAGAACTCCTACAGCGGTTCACTGCTATAGCGTCGTAATCTGATATCTTATATCATACCAGGTATACCATCAGTATTACGTGGGGTCATAGCTCCAGTTGTCCCGCGGACTCACTGGTGTGGTAGGCAGGGCAGGGATGGTTTCGCGGGTGGGCTCTCACGGCGGCAGCGCCGGGGGGGGTACACGGAGTACATTGTTCCGCAGACAAACCGGTATTAATCAAGAAGCAATAGAAAGTGTTACGAGTATTTGCTTCTTAATTCCCGGTGACTTTAGTGTCTGTGTTCCTTCACCGACATCTGTCAGCTTTCACCTGCTTTCAACGCTATTTTCGGGTCTAATACGAGCGTTGTTTCTCGGTGACATACTGTAATAGTCACTGGATATTCCCAGTGACATAGTCATTGGGTATTCCCAGTGACATAGTCAGTGGGTAGAAATGATATATTTCGTTTTTGTACACAAACGCATACAACAGACACACACACGGCCGACTCGCACAGCAGTGCTTCGTATGGATTTGGGCTTGGCTTCCTTTTTTTGCACGTCCATGTATTTTATCTCGTTCGCTATGGAGTTGCGCTTCGTTTGCTTCCCTTGCTGGTATGGTACCACCGACTGGCGCACAGCAGCGCTGTGGATGACCGACAGCAGAAGCGCACCAACGGCGACAGCAGCATTCTGTAGCAACAACAGCGGCAACAGCATTAATTATATAATACCAAGAACAGCATGGCTTTGCTTGATTATCATACTTGCTCGTACATATGGTGCCTCGTTTGCCATGTATTTAGGTTTCGCTTGCTTTTCTTGCTCGTAGGATGGTATGACCGCCTGGCGCACAGCAGTGCTACGGATTTGGTCCTCGCTTGCTTCTCTTGCTCCTGTGAGAATACCTCGTTTGATTTTGATTTGGGCTGCGCTTGCTTCTCTTGCACGTATGGTGCGACCGACTAGGAGACAGTAGTGCTATGGGTGACCAACAGCAGCAGCGCACCAACAGCGATAGCAGCATTCTGTAGCAAAAACGGCGGCAAGAGGAGCAGGAACTACACCAGGCATGTCTTGGTTCTTCGCTTGCTTCTCTTGGTTTTACTATATGATATACAATGAAGTCTTGGCCGCGGCGGGCTGACACCCGCCCTTGGCTCCGCGCATGTCAGAAAATGGCTGACACCCTACCGATTTGCAACTAACTCGAGGCCGTTACAGTACTTCCCAAGGTGCATACAAATAATAAAACATCTATTGAAGAGAAATATAACACCTGCAAACACAAGAAACACCACCCCCCATCCGATATCCGGCACTGCAACGCATTACTCGTTCGTACAGCAGCAGCAATTCGTACAGTGCTAAGAGTACTCTCGTACGCTCGGCGTGCGTACTGCTGTGCATACAGACAACAAAAATTAGTTGAACACCAGTCGATCGAGTCAAACGACAGTACGAAGCGCCGGCGATTAAGTTGGTGCAGGTTGCTCGGCAGCAGCAGTAGCATGGCGTACAGATAAGCACCATACGAAATCTGCGCTGACGGGAGATCCCCGCCGAGACGACAGAGACGGTGCAACTAATCGCCCACAACGGTTTGAATACTATTCCAAGTATCCCCACCGTCGTGGCTTATATCGCGCAGCAGTTTCGAAGCAGATGGATCTCGTCTTTCAGTTTTGGGATGTAGAGACACCGAGCTGGGTTGGGTTGCATGAGCATACTCGCGGTTGTTCTAGCAGCAAAACCATATCGTAGACACGAGAAGCAGTCTGAGCAGCACCAGCATCATAAGCTAGAATCAGAACAACCTTACAGCAGCAGCACGTAGCAGCAGCAGAGCAGCAGTACATCACACGAGCCCGAGGCCACCTCGGCACAGCAGTCGGGGAAGGGGAGCACGGTGCGGCACAACGAGGAAACGTATACCCACACCCTCGAGTTGGAGCAACAAAACATATCACAGGCTGACCTACTATTTAAGTGGAGCAGCTTGAGCAGGAGCAGCAAGAGCAGCAGCAGCAGCAGCAGCAGCAACAACAACAGCAGAACAACCAAACAGCAGGAGTACTTAGCAGCAGCGCAGCAGAGTAGCAGCAAAGCAGTATCGGCAGCAGCACATCATGCACGCCCGAGGCCGCCCCTAGAGGCAAGGAACACGGTGGAGCACGACGAAACGAAACATAGCCACACCATCGAGGGCCAGCTGCAAAGCGTATCGCAGGCTGGCCTTCTTCGTGACAGGAGCTGCATGAAGGTTTAAGATGAGACACGAGACTATTGCGCGTATGGCGCGCACCAATAGCGAGGCTGTATAATCTAGGGGGTAAGGGGGATCAGAACAAAAACAAAAGTACGCCCCGCTCAGTGAAAGAGCTATAAAACACGCCCCAACCGCGACATGACAAAAAGTCGACCGAGGCCGCCTTCGGCACAGTGTTTGCCGTCGGTGTCCATGGGCACGATGATAGACGTTCGCGCCGAGGCGTGGTCTTCATGAAATATCAGCACGGCAAACGCATATAAATACGTCTAAGAAAAGCTGACGAACGCCCAGGGCACACCCTCAACATTAAGATATCTGTATTTATACGACCGACTGCCGCACAGCAGTGTATGGATTTTATCTTCACTTGCTCTTCTTGAAGTTATATACCTGCTTTGCTGTGGATTAGGGCTTTGCCTGCTTTTCTTGCTCGTGCACTACGGCCGACTGGCGCATAGCAGTGCTATCGATGACAAACAGCAGCGGCACACCAACAGCGATAGCATCTATCCGTACCGACAACAGCGGCAAGAAACGGGCAATTTACCAAATTAGGCGCAAGCTCTCTACTCTCTACTCTTAAAACATTTATACTGCTGTAGACTGCTGTGAATTTTGTTTTTTGCTCAAATGATCACGTACCTGTGATGTGCCTGGTATCTTTTGTACCGGGTGGATTGTTTTTAGTACTGATTCTACAGCAGTATTAGTGACGAATAAAGTGGGCTACTGTCCGCATCAAATACGCTGAGTGCTGAGCACAACAAGAAGGCTTAATAGCAGTTTTGAAATTTGCATGCTGCACCCGATTGCTTACCACGCCGGTTACAGCAGTCGTAGCTGCAGTAAACGTCTATGAACAGTAGCACCAGATAAGCTACCAAATGTTGATCATCATATATTTCCTCCGGATCGTCCCTAGCTTGATTTGATAAACTCGAACCATTTGCATTGCACTATAGCTCTATGATCTACCGTAAGGATGCGAGCGAACGCACGTGGGCGATGCGAAACCATCAGCCTTGCGTTACTTTTCGTCCCAAGGGGAGCCTTGAACTGACTACCAGGTAGGTATTTAAGTTAGTTGTGGCGGGCCAACTATCCAACTTTTCAGATACTTATACACGTTTTCTTGTTTGTAAGAAGACTTATTCAATACGGGGCACGTCTTCCCGTGACTTGTTTAATCACCACGTGCGAGCACAGAAGGAGGTCTTCTAACGTCTATGGCGTATTATCCCATCGCCATTCAGACCTGTTGGGGTGTACCTGTATCGTGCGGTGGGTTGACCAGCTGGTGGGCTGGCCGGGCCCACCGGTGTTGTCTCGGGATTTCTTAATACGCTTTTCTACGTCTACGCTTTACCCAATCAGTTCTGTGCGGGCTCAGCAATGGCTGTTGGTAAGGCACGTTATGGTTTGTTATGCTATTTAAAACCATAACTCCTTATTTACCAGTGATGATATCACATTCTATTTGCCTCCTCGATTCTGAATTGTTCTTGAAACGCCCCCGATTATTAAATCAAAATGTGGTAATGCAAAACACGACACCGGTGTCCAAATTCCATACATACGACACCGGTGTGGTATCGTAATTGATTGTGTACGGCACTGTGCGACGCTCGCGGTACGTGGCCCGGTTGAGCGGATTGGCATTACTGCGTTGGCATGGTGTAGGCCTATCGCTGAAGCTATCGTGAAACTCAAACTGACTAGTATTCCAAGAGGTGTTGAACTCAATACGTACACCGGCAAGATATTCAGACGGGTGTCGCGCTCTATATATGGAATTACGAAACCACTCTCGTATGGAAGGATACATTTGACACCACGCAACGATTTTCAGCATACCCACCTAGCGAGCACGGGGTTACGAAGGGTGTCTGCGTAGGGCTATCATTGATGATATCGTTGAGCCATAGCATCGCCGGCGATAGCCCCAGCCCTGATTTAGATTCCACTTTCTTTTCACCACTCTGGGCAGTGGCGGGATCTGTCGTGCTGTTAGTCGGTGCTCTCATGTGCGTCATAGATGACCCAGGTTGACCAATATAATATACGAAGCGTGCCGCGGTTTTACTTTGAACTAGTGTTGGTTTTTCTGCATACCGGTATACGAGTACTCGTGTATAACGGTATATGATACGCGTAGTCGTGTATCAGGTGTATTCCAGGTTACTTGTATGCACTCTGCACGGTGTACGACCGTACCCCTGTTGAGAGGTGTATATCTTATGCGAGTAGTCAAGTAGGTGTGTGTATACGCGTACTCGTGTACCGGCAGCCTTCGTATATACCCCTTCGTATGTACTCAGACATATGATACGGGCGTACTACTGTAGCTGTTCTGCTGTCCAGAAGGGTTCGTGCAATGACCGCCTGAAACGTCAATGTGGGCTCCAAACTCAAAGGTGTATCTTGTGTGCTCTGACCAGCATCGCCACCGTAGTTTCTTACATATTGAGGTTTTCTTCAGCCCCACTTTATTGAGGCGAGACTGGTCCACCTTTCATGGTTACGCCGTGGTTGGGTAGCATTGCTGGAGCCGAAGACAACGGTGAAGGACTGTGATATTTAGCGAGGGATGAGTATGCCGAACTTAAGTGCGATCTCTCAGGAGGTGTAGTCGGCATATCGAAGGTTATGTTCGAAACTGCCTCCATCGTTCGTGTCCACGTCGTGTCGGTGGTGTTGATATACCTATACG
>JBBMKB010083674.1:0-12150 GCA_037833945.1 Alaria marginata
GCAAATACTCATCGTATACGCATCGTACGCATCGCATGGTACGCATCGTCAACGGCTTACAGGCGGGGAGTACAGAAGCAGGAAAGCGAAGAACTCTTGCGACCCTAAAGACAATGTATAATATTCTTGATATCTCAGCTGTGGACGGAGCCCATCAAAACATCTTGACGTCATCATCTACACCAAGAATCCCCGTTTTTATCAGCTGGTTTTTATAGCCACCCAACTCTATACGTGTGCCTAAAAACTTTGAAATTTCCTGTTTCCCCAAAATTGAACCTGAAACCTGAGAACCACATCGCCACAGCAGCAACGAAGGTGAGCGCGGGCTCGGCTGTTTGCTCCTGGTCCAATCCTGCATGTGTTCGCTCGTTGTGTTTCGTTGCCCGTGTGTTAACTAGCTTTGATAGCCAAGCTCATCATTTGAAAGGATCGTGGGGTTCTCATGGCGTGTACCCGAGGTAAAGTGTACCAGTTGAGGGCAGGAGTGAGTGCCCTTATGATACATAGAAGTTGAGTACCGCAGCTACTGCCATGTTTCTGGGAGCCTCCGTGTCGTCTCGATATGATACCAATGCTCAACCTTCGGGATGAAGGGCATATGCGCATCCCTGGTTACATTTCGCAATCGCCCTATGATACTCGTAATGTTGTTTCTATTTTTGTGGCGAGGCGCGATCCGCAATACCAGGCAGTACAGGGTACTACTCGTTTTTTCGACCACAGGTATTTTCCAGCGTGTATCTTCCCGATGCCAAGGCTTTTCATAGCGGTGCTGTTCTTGGTTTCTGTGCGGTGCTGTTTTGCGCGGTTTTACCGAATTGCACCCCACCCACACACTCACACCTCACACACCTGTGTTGCTTTGCCCACAAAAAGTTTGTTTTCAGCAGAAACTAAGACGAAGTTCACACCTGGAACCACCTCTACCACCTTTTATTGTTGAACGAACCAGATTTCGTAATTATGCCCTAACTCCAGCCTCACCTCTACAATGCACTTTAGTGGTGCTAGAGTTTTAGCACCCTACTGCAGCCACTGCCATGTTTCTGTGACCCCTGCGTGGTGTCGTTGTTTATGCTCTGCCGTCGGGGCTTCGGGGTGAAGGAAACTACCTCTCTGATTATATGACACAACCTTTACTGTTGCAATGAGGCGCGATCTACCATACCTGCAAGTGACCTTGTGATTCCTACTGCTAGTACGGTAAAGGTCCGAGTTTGCCTGTATACTTTCAATGCTTCATGTTTTCAGTTGTTTCCCTCGGGAAAGCTGCTCGCACACGGAGTTGTCACATGTAATTGTATGACCGTAAACTGTACCATGAAAGTATATCGTGGATTTTTTAGCACCTTTTCCCGGTATATACTAGAGGAATCGAAGGGTTCCTCGGATAACGCAACACTCGGATAACACTTTGCTACGTTATGGGACCTAATACGGCGGCTTGGCCACGTCCCTGCATGGTGTTGGCACTGGAGGAGCAACCGTGTTTCACGCTAACATAGAGGTAAACTCATGTCCACGAACTTTTTATCTCAGCAACGTGATATTTCTTCCGGGGATTGCCGGCTCTGGTATGGTAACATCCTCTGGTGTTACGCCGTGATCGGTGTTTGTGCAAATATGATACGTTTTACAGTGTTATGTTTCGTCTAGGCTCATATTACACGTTATCGAGGTAATGTGCACAAGACCACTTTCCCCCGATCCGTTAAATTGCAAACAAATGCTAGTTAATAGGAAGTTCTGGACATAGACTAACACCCCAGCATAAGATTACTCGTGAATTCCGTGTCTGCCATAACACTCGTGACATAATGATATTTTAACGAGAATCGACCGCACCCCTCCTTTCTCCTTCGGGTCGTATAACGTAACAGCTGACATGCGTTTGGTAAGGCACAGTCTGGACTGGTCGCGGAGTAGCACTTAGTTTGAATATTAGTTAAATCACGTGGGACCTTTACCATTATGCTACCGTGTTACTGGCTTTAAATGTCTCGTTTTAACGTGTCGTTACCATGATACTTAAGTATATATATATCTGACGTAGCAGTGCGTTACTGCCGTGTTGCGGCTAGCGCTACAATTACTAAATTACGGTTTTCGTCTCTTAGGGGATCCAACATGTGTCACTATTAATATTCATAGTGTTACACCAAAAGCGGCATCACGGGATAACATCATAATACCCTGTTCCCAATTCCGAAGAGACCACCATGGATCTCCCCCCCCCAGGGTCACGTTGCTTGAGTCCCCAGGATGGAGGGGTTTCCAAAAACATCGGAGATGTTTCGCTTCCGGGATTTGTTTTTTCTTCCTCTGCCTTCGGTTTTCATATATGTGGAATGCGTTTTTTGGGGGGATGGTATCGTATACTCCCTGGGTGTACCATATTTTGCGAGCTAAAACAGCAACATTGCGTTAGCGTTATACTGGGCATGTGCGATATCCGTCCAACGTGTGTTGAGATAGCAACTATTCCTCTGACACCGTAACATTATGTTACGCGCTACAGGCTGCTGACCCTATTGCACAGCGAAACGTAGCATATTTCAACTAGATTGTCGTACAAGCTAAGACAGAACACTAACATACTCTTAGCGTTACATTGGGCATGTACGCTATCTGAGTATCGTTGGTTAATACAGCATCTAGGAACTCCGCTGTGCCTACTGTAACATTACGTTACGCGCCACGGGCCGCCCATCATTACACAGGCAATAACACTACACTGCTGCCTATGCTGATGCAATATAACACGCTACATTTTGGTTAGGCGATTGACTGCCGATATCGTAACGTACTAATACGATGTAATCAGAAAACGTAGAAATCGGATACCGTAGTATAACATAACGTACGGTTACAAAACCCCCGCTGGACCGTGACATCGGTGTAGAACGTTAAGTGTGCTGCATTATCCAAGGTGTGGAATCCTTAACAAAAACCACCTTCTATCGGCTGCACTCGTTGGCCTAAGCACCCCTCCCTGTACCGAGATGTGACCACGAAAGAAATCCAGCGTGCACCGGCTTGGATTTCACTGTTGAATCCGCAGATAAATATTAACAACGAGAACCTAGCAACTCCTTGTAATTTGTGTTTAGCATTCCTGGTACTAGGTATATATCTCGTCGCACACGGTACCGTTCGCCAAAGCTCTGCATTCCCTGTTCTTGAGCAGGTTAGCGCTATAGCTCCATCTAAGGCAGGCGCCATGCATGCCATGTGCCACGCGTGCGTGGTTTGGAACGCGATATATTTAGTGTACAGGGAGAAATACATATTCAGTGGGGTAACCGATTTAAGAGTGTCCGTACTAAGAGAACGCGGACTTACGAGGGATCAAATCGGCTTGTAGCGCCTATGTACGCCTATACTAAAACCTATTATATACCCCATCTGATACTATACAAGAGCGATAACACTGGTCTGTTCCGAGGGGGTCATGAACCGGGTACCCCCCTGCACCAGGTATTATCTATTTGCCCCGATGTTGGACGATTCTTTTTTTTTTATTGCGCCGCCCACAAGGTACACCCTGGAGGGAAACTTTGTATTCATATTTGCGTAGCCTACTGCTGTACGTAGCCTGAGCTTACGTATAGCAGAACGCCAGAAAATTAAATCTTGACCAATAGCCTAAGACTTTAATCGTACTCTGCTGTATTTCTTGTTCAAGAAATTGCCAGGAAACGATGTTCCGGGTTGTTCTGCGCCATTTAACGCTATATATTGGGGAATACCGCCTCAAAAAGCGCTTCATGTCGGCAGCGCTCGTTGGCCAAAGCACCTCTGTACCGTGATCTTGTCACAAACCCTATGTACGGACACCGCCTGACGGTCCCGGATTGGGTTTTGCCGTGTAATGACCCTGAGCCCACATGTTTATGGCATAAAGAACGCCGACCGATATGGCCACCAGACCCGGGCAACATCGGTTACCCCCGCCAACTTTGAAACCTAACAAGACGACAGCACCATACGCCACACGGAGCAACACCAATTTGTATGCAGCCA
This sequence comes from Alaria marginata, assembly GCA_037833945.1. Lineage (NCBI taxonomy): Eukaryota > Phaeophyceae > Laminariales > Alariaceae > Alaria > Alaria marginata. Next base: position 4,027 of record JBBMKB010083674.1, read on the forward strand.
GGATAGCTTTGTCGAAGGCCAGATCACACAGTCCGGTTAGTCAACCTGAAGCATGCCGAAACTCTTCGGCTCTCTTCGGCTCCCTACTCGGGACCCCCCCACAGATCCCACGCACAACTCGCGCAGTCGGGTCGCGGTCGTTTTTGTAGGCGGACCGCATTTTGAACGGCATTCCCGTCTAACTGCCTAACGTTCCTGCGTATGTTCGTGTGCCCCTCTGTTGATGCAGGGTCTAGGTGGGCAATTGCACAGGATCGACCCAAGACAAGATTGGTGCCAGCTCGAACTCGCTGCCGACATCCTGCCACCCCCACCCGACGACATCACAACAACATCGACGGAGAAGTACCGATATTTTCCGCGGCATAAGCGTTTCGTGAAACTTTAACCATGCCGCCTCGCGCCTCGAGGGTATGGGGGAGCTATTGCTTTCGCTGGTCTGGGATCACTGCGATTCGCAGGAGTGGGCGTCATGGCTCAAGGTGCAGAATCAGACATGTTGGTGCTCTACGTGTAGAGCATATCATAGTCGGCCTTATGCAGAGAGACGTGGCCGCATGTCCTGACCACACACTTCAGAGTGGGGACGGAAGCTGGCGGACGGTTGTGGAAACATTTGTGTATGTTGTCATGATGCGGTAGCAGCAGCAGCGCCAGACGCGATCATTGCTATTTGGGGCTGCCGGCTAGTTAGGAGAACGGTCTTTGCAATGTTTGTCGTGTAGCGTACCCTTCTGAAAGGAAGGGGGGCACACACTACTGGAGCACTACACTACGGAACTGTGCTATCGGCGTTTACTCTTGGGAGTTGCGGCTTGGACCACGTTTCACAAAGTGTATCACCTTGTTAGAATGTCGGAGAATGGCATTTAATTGCCGCAGCTTGTGGTGGACTTCGACTATTACTACTTCTCTAGTGTCGTCGGGTTTGATCCGGTGGTAAAAATACCAATAGTGATACCTCGGGTTTCGAGCGCCGAAACATAAGAAGCACGCACTTGGCGGCTGAACGTTAAGCAGAGCAAGAGTCCATCTCGACCAGGTCGGTTGGTCGGAGTACCGGGTACGTGTATCATCGAAGCATTTCATCTGGCTCCTACAGGGCGCGCCGGAGGAGACGGAGGCTTCTTGAAACGGCCTTGATGTTGGGGGGCACGTTCGTGCTTGTCCTGTCCCGCGGTATCGTCGTTGATCGATCGAGCTCGTTTTATATTGTTAATGTTGACCCCACCATTCGCTCTCCTGGTGGTGTTACTGAAATAGATCATTCTCCTAGGAGCAGCGAGGGGGGGCGACGCCGAGATGGTTTCGGCGCTCATCAAGCCTGGCGCTGCGCCTTCCAACCTACAATCAGGCGACAGCACGACGCCCCTCCACGTAGCCGCGAAGACAGGAAGGTATGCCAACCAGTACGCGGATCGGTTTTACGTTCAATTTTTGCGACCCCTCGCGTTGAAACAGTCGTCAGAACGTGTGTGCACCCCTCCGGTAACGGATCTATTCGTCGGTTATGGCATCATGCAACACACTGGGCGGTCAAGGCGTGGGACGCTGTATCACATGAAACGGTTGCGGGTGATCGCTTCAGACAATGAAGAATACCTCTCACAAGCGGGTGTAGGTTTCTTGGGTACCCAGCCGCAGGGGGGCAGGAAGAAAGTGCTGGCCTTTCTGACGACGTTACCTAAGTTATGTTTCCCCGGGTCTACTACTTGGGTAGGCATAGGCCCGGGCACTTCCCATTCACGGCCACCTAATGGCTTGGCATTTGGTCCAATTGTACCTACGAATATACCGGGTAACATACGCTTATCGGCTTCTTCCAAGATGTGGTTGGCCCCCTTAAGATGCTTATCTTTGCAGGGTCCACCCGCCGCTCGGCTTTTACATTCGCGTGGCATTGGAGTGCGACGCGTGAGTAGCACGAGACGAGGACCCTTTTGAAAGCAAGAGTTAACGTTTCCACGTAATCTGGGTTTGAGCTTCGCCGCTGCGTTGTCAGGTGTACTCCTACATTCTATCTAAGACTAGATGCGGCTGGGTAGCCGATCTAATTGTTTTTCAGCGCGACTCTAATACCGTAAACAAGCCTCGACTCAATGAACCATGCAGAGGTTATGACTCTGCCAACTTGCCGTGCCGTGCGTTTGACACCGTTCGTTTGTCCACTCTACGTGTCCAGCCTTGATGTGGTTTCGCTACTGCTCAAAACCAGTGACATTCGAAACGTTAACAAGAAACTCCCGAGGAATGGCCAAACCCCGCTTCACGTCGCCGTTGTTTACGGACACGCGGACGTTGCCTTTGCGCTTGCACGGACCGGAGGAGACGTGAACCTCGCTAATGACCGTGGATGGAGCCCGTTGATATACGCGGCGTTTCAAGGTAGAGCCGACGTTGTGAACGACCTCCTGCTGTGGGGCGCGCAAGTGGACGCCGAGGACATGGACGGGGACCAAGCTTTGCATGTTGCTGTGCGACGGTGTCTTCTTAGCGTAGTCAAGGTCCTTCTTCGGGCCAAGGCGTGCCCCGGCACACGGGGAGAGGTGAACCGTTCGACGACCGGTAGACTAGGGAGGTCAAGTTGTTGCGGACGCCCAAATATGTTGATCATGATCAGGACGGGATGGATCCGTCACTGGCCTACTAAATGCGATCATTTTGTTCTCACCCAGGGACGGTCAACCCCTCTTCCTTGTCCGCTCGCGCCTGGATTGCCCACAAAACCCTTAGCATGGCATGTTTTCACTCGACTGGGCCGCACAGGACGGGGATACCGATACTCTGCGCGAACTGCTTGCGTCAGCTCCCGACCTGAACATTCTCGACGACGGCACGTCGGCGACGTACGTTGCGGTGGAGAATGGGCAACCTAATACAGGTAATGAAAGTTTGATCGTGCAGTGGGGGTCTCCCTATAGTGCTGATTGAATAGTGCCTATTTCCCGTATAGTGCCGTTAAAACGTCTTGGCACGACTGGAACCAACTACATTATTTATAGTACTAGTATCGGCACTATATATACCCAAAAGTGCCAGTGTCCGCTATACTGCCGATATTGTTAGCAGCCACACACTGGCAGTATATGGCAGATCGTCAATGGCGATGGAAGCGACCGGGAAAATCACGGGGTAGTGCACCCACCTCGAAGCATTCACCGACACACACATTCAGTCTTCATCCTGTGTAGCCATATATATAGGTGGTCGTACACATGGCTCGCATTCTGCCAAAACTACGATACCGCGTTGCACTTCACCGTAGACGATGGACTGCCACCCGACCTATTTCCTTGAAACACGCAGCTCGCAATTACAACTGTTGCATTGCGAAAGCTAACGCAGCCGGGATTTACCCCCCGCACCCCCCCCCTCCTTGCTTGTCTAAGTCAGGCGATCGATGTGCTGGCCGGTGCCGGAGTAGATGTAGGTCCCCCAATGAGCGACGGCAACCGGCCCCTGCATGCGGCATGTCTTTACTTAAAGCCGAAGAGTGTTCAGGCGCTACTACGCCGGAACGCGGATGAAACAATTCGCAACGGTGAAAACGAACTTCCCGGTGAAATCGTCGGGCATGGTATCCCCGAGGAAGAGAGAGACGATGCCGTTATTGAAGACATACGCAAAGTGAGGCGCTACCGATGCACGCCATTGCGGGGGAGATGGTTTTGGCTTCATTTTAACGGGGCTGCCAGGAGAAGGCCTAATGTAGGTCTTCGTTTTTGAAGCCTGGGAATGGCGGGGATAATGTGGAGATTACGTATCGGTAACGTGTTGGCTGCCAACCATGGCTCAAAGTGTTTTGGTCCCGTGGTATTCTTGTATTGTTTCCGATGATTATGCTGACCTTCGTCCTGCTCGCTCCCCCCCAGATGTTGGCGCGTGCTCCTGCGGACAGGGTCTGGCGAAGGCGGGGCTGGCTGGCGATGTTAAAAGCGAGAAAGCGTGCAACCGACAAAGAGGTAATGTCATGTTGACAGTGTTTGTCGGTCTTCTGTTCTCGCCAGCGGTATGTAGCTGATTTCGTCTTGGTTGTGTTTTCCCTTGTCTATTGATAGGCTACTTATCTACGGCACTTGGGCGTTGTACCCGGTTTTGGCCGACCTTTTTACGTGGCAGGCTTTCATTCTGAGCCTTCAACATATATACGTCAGAGACTATTGCACTTTGTTTCTGCTGCTCGGATTGCGGTATAACCAGGTGCTCGCTGCACTGGAACGGGGATGATGGTCGGTATCGTTGTAGGATTTATGTGTGGTTTTTGTTGTTCGGCCAATACGATGCTGCTGTAACCTCAACGGCCCCGCCGTTCCTTTTGTAGACCAATCCCGATGTGTTTTCAGTACCGGTGGGTCCTTCCGCAGCGTAGCCAACGTTTTTCGAGCCCATCCTCCACCTAAGACGCTTTCTCGTGCACCTATCTCTGCACGTGATACACGTAGCCATTTCCACCTTCGTCAAGTCGCTTTGCGCACATCGACTTGCTCAGTTCACCCGAAGCCCCCCCCCCCCGGCTGTGCCGATAACCCTGGACGAGCAGCACAGCAGGAAGGATCACGGAAACGGGGCAGGGAACAACCAGCACCACGGGGCGGAACCTCCGTCGGTCATGAGCTCGCGCAGGAAGCTAGTCGGCGGGAAGAAGTGGACGACTTGCGATAATGCTCTTCACGTGCACCCAACCCGTAAGAAGCTTCACTGGATCGTTACGAAGATGGTGCATGTGGCGGACGAGCTTGTCTTCCGAAACATCGTGTCCTACCTCTGAACAAGGCGGCTTGTGTTACCCCCATCGTTGGCACGATGCACACCGAAGGGCAGCTATCTGTACGGGGGAGGCTATTGGCAGCCTGGGATACATTTGAAGGTCTTTGAGCTCTTGGGTGTTTTGTGGTATCTAGATATACATCTGTACATACTCTGGACTGGGAAATTTCCATTTTTAGACCGGGTTGCTAGACTGCTTTGCTCAGCACATAGAACAAGGGGGAGCCTGCGAGGAACCGTGCGAGCTGCTCGCAAGAGACAGAGAAAGATCAAATACGTTTAGCGGTATAGGGAATAGGCTCGCGGGGGTGGGGGGGCGTGCAGTCGTTGCCACACTGCGGCCGACGAGAGTGAGGAGATGGCAGATTGGGCGGCATTGACAAATGAGTATGGAACTGATACGGCTGTCTACCTCCAAATATATGTACCTTCCCTTCTCTCTACTGCGCTTATTTTCATTTCTTCGTATGTATTTCCCGGAATCAGTGCTAGTATATGTGTACCTGGTATATTGGTCGCTGTTCGCTGCAATGTTGGAGACATTTTCTTGTTTCATGTGCTTGCATCCTTTGTAATTTACGGTTGATGCTCTCCATCTCTGTAGTTTGTGATCACAAAGAAACTGGCAGCTTTTTGCGTATAGCAGGACGGGACCGGGGGTTGGAGATTGTTTTCCATCCCTTCTTTTTGGTAATATAGCTTGTAGAGAGGGCGTCTTTTTGCCTTATCCTCAGTGTTTTTACAATGGCTTGAGAGCAGGCCGTTTTGGGCTTCGCAAGGAGAGGGTGTGTGCTACACATTATTCCTAGGCCATGGGATTGCAATAGTATTAGTTGTATACGTAGGCCATGGGCTTGCTCATCGGGTCGTTTTGTTTTTCTTTTTTTTTTTGCAAAAAACGACTGTTGGAATCCTCGAGCGAGAAGCCTCAGAGAAATTTGGTGCACCCCCTACATTACCATGCATCGGAAGTTTCAATATCGCCCGCCGCCGAAGGCTCTCTGTAAATAATCTCGAAGTCAATGTGATGTGAAAGAGGTCGGCCCTATGGCCGTGACAACTATTGTAGAGCAATATATGTGGCTCGAGATCAAGTGTCCATTCATGGCATTGCCTGAACTACAGACCGACCAGTTGCGCCACCATGCTTGTCCTTTAGAGAATGCTTTGCTTGCGGCGGTGGACACAACTCGAGCTTTTTTCGTTTGTACCAATGTTGGACAAAAGAAGGGGAGGTGGTATATTGCGAGAAAGTAGTATACCAAGGGGAAAGCAATACGAAGGGTGGGTGTACTGTTGTAATACCTGAGGTCACGGGCGGGTGGCCCTCACGCCGCAATAGCTGCCGAGGACGAAACCAATCACCTTCACGTATGTGGTAAATATATGTAGGAAAAGCACCACGCCGAAATCAGCGGTTGTCGGCAGGCAGAAATTATAACATCGCTGTTTGGATGGAGCTCATTAGGATTGGGTCTGGCCAAAAAACAAAAATCAAGCTTCATACACGCCGCAATAGCTGCCCAAACACCGCTCGATGGACCGACAGCGCCTATATACTAGGTCACGGAAGTTTTCCCAGGGTGATGTGCTACTGCAACATGTTTAAGGATGCTCGGCATATCATCCCGAAAACATATCGCGAGCAGCTGCGATTATACTGTCTGTCACCTCGCTTCTGAAATACCTAAATCTATCACTACTTGGTACGTCGTAAATAGTATCTAGATTTTTTGCTTGCCTCGCTGCGTGTGTTTGGGACTGTCACCAAAAACAAAAATACTTTCTTCTGGACTTTTGTGAACCTGTGAGGCGATTATCAAGTTAAAACCGGAGAATCTCATCGCATAGCTTGAAACACGAGATTTGTTTATGGACTTCGTTTTTTCGACCTGCGGCCTTTTAATGTGTTGTAATGTCGGCTGTAGAAGGGACGGTTTACTGCGAAGACGATGAAGTTAACAAAATAACAACCAACATCCACAACACGTGGAATAAAGTACGCCACAGGTACATCTTGGGCGCGGTGCAACACGCGCCGGGGCTACGTGGATGGGCCGCCGGAAGCCTCTTTTCGCGTAGGGGCTGTCGGAGGTAAACACTGAGTGGTATCAGAGCCAACATACGCCCAAAACACCAAAACAGCAAACGGGGGGTGGGCGGGTTATCTATGACACAGTACGGTAGGCTTTAGGTCATTTCAGAAGCGAGGTCGCACTATAATCACAGTCGCTCGCGATATATTTCCGGTGATGATATGCCGGAGGTCCTAATATATGTTGCTGTGGCACACCACCGTGGAAATGGCTGCGTGACCTCCTATCTAGGTGCTGGCAATTGTGCGAGTGGTGCTTGGGCAGCACTAATGTGCTTCGGTTTTACTTTTGTTTTCTGGCCATACGCAATCCCAAAGCTTCATCTGAAAAACGATCTTGTCGTTTCTGCCTGCCAACAACCGCCGATTTATGCGTAGCGCTCTTTCCACATACTAAACACACGACGGCGCTCGGTTTGGCGGCCGTAAGGAGCTGTTGCTTGTAGACGACCCGTTCGTGACCTCAAGTGTTACAACAATACACCCACCCATCGTTTTGATGTCCCCTTGCTGTGTTACGTTTCACGATATATCACTCACAGCTGACGTATATGAAATAATTTTTATAAAATCCTCCGTTTCTTTTGTCTACTCCCACAAACAAAAAAGGCTTTCGATTTAATCACCACCACAAAGAACTCTTTAAAGGACAAGCGTCGTGACTAAACTAGCCTCCCCGCATTTCACGCAATGCTATTAATAGGCTCGGACTTCGAGCCACATAGCTCTACAGTAGTTGCCACGGCCATAGAGTCGACCTCCCTCACATGACATTGACTACGAGATTCCGTGCAGAGGGTTGAACCGGAGCCTTTGGCAGTGGATGATCCTCAAACTCACGATGAATACTATGGCAGGGGTGCACCAAATGTTTCTGAGGCTCTTCACCTGAGAATTAAAAAAAAAGTGAATTTTGGTAAATCAAAATGAAAGTGCGACCCGATGAGCAATCGCACGGCCTAGGTATCCAACGAATACCATTTCAAACCATTATGTCATTCAAACGATACATTGGGTAACTTACCAGTTGAGGAGCCTCGTCGGTCAGACGTATTTTGGCCAAGACGTGTTACTCTTACTGTATCACCCTCTCCTCGCGAAACGCAGAAGGGTCTACTCTAAAGCCTCAATTAAAACTAAGGGGGTAAGGTAGAAACACGCCTCCTCTCAAAGCTATACGTATATATAAAACAGAAAGTTGTCTGTTGTCTGTTGTCTGTTATCTGTTTTCTGTTGTCTGTTGTCTGTTGTCTGTTGTCGTC
>JBBMKB010083685.1:0-12147 GCA_037833945.1 Alaria marginata
GTTTACCATGGCCGGGGTGGATTTCTCGTAGTCGTGTACCTGGTAGTGATTTTCGGTTCGTCCTGTGTGCTGTTTGTTTCCGCGATTCCGAGGCACCGCGAGTGTTGGGGAGGGCGGGGGGGGGGGGGTTACTCCATTTTTTGTGTCTAGTTGAGAGATAAATGTGCCGATGAAGCGTGTGTATTTTGTTTTGTTTTGTAGGCTGAGCGGGAGCGGGAGCTGCTGCGGGGTCTGTTTGCGTCGTGCTCCGAGGGCTCGGGCGGGGTTCACGCGACAGGCGGATCATCCGGGGCATGGTTGCAGTCGCCGTACGTTACAAAAACATTCAAAGCTGGAAATGACTGCCACCACTTGATAGTGCGACATCGATGTGATGACGCCTACGCTGTCGCCGGAAGATATCCAGTTATCCTACTCGTAGCAGTATCAGAACATAAGCCAGTTACATTGCGTCTACCTATACGTCACGAACACCATCTGGAAACCCAAGGATGGGGGTGTGGCGCGGACCATAGTCCCAAAGCGGGCAGAGGCCGTAACGGCAAAAGCTGTGGCGGTGTGCTGCGGTTGCTTATCCCCTAACGAGACTCGCTCATGTGTACGCTGCTGATGTTTTTTGTGTATCTATCTGCATTCATTATAGATGTGACTCAACAGCCTTTTGATTCTTCGAAAGCTCGAAATACGGCACATTTTATCTGACAGGCGGTTGAGTATGCATTCCTAGACCTGAGGAGGGATGGGTCAGAAGTGCATGTTATGGCCTGCACGACGGGGAATCAATCCCCTGCCGGCAAGAATAAAATCGCGCACCACGTGTGTTTTGTTTGGTTTATCTCGTCACCAAACGAAGTATTCCATGTCCAACAATCTATAACACTCATCAGGGATACGACGAAAGGTCCGGGATGCAGCCAACACTGCTGTACTAAAGAGCCAGGCGGACAAATAGTCAACTATAATAGCATTCTCAGATCATAGCCCGCTGTTTCGGCGAAGCCTATAGTCAAAGAGTCGTCCCAACGTAGGGGTTGCAAGTTTTGGGCAAATCGTTTCTGATCGGTAGAGCTAATGAAGTGAGGAACTACCGGTTGGTATGACAATTTTGTGAGCGTATATGTTTTACAATTATTTCGAATACGTCAGCTGTGAGTTCGATCAAACTATTAGTCTATACTCATCTTTGCTAGCTGCGTGTTACCCCGGCCGCGTTTTTTTCAGATGTTTTCCTCTTTCATGGTGTAGGTCAATGACTCCTCCGGATGCGTTATTTGTTTTACAACTAGCGATTATAAATATTGATTGGTCGGGTTACGCGAACGGATGTCTTCGAACTCAGCATGTCTCGGGTGAGATATTGGGCCCCTCATATTTGGACCCCAGAAAAATCTGCTGCTCCCTTACCGTGGGATGACTCCAAACGCGTGGGTGACCATTCAGCTCATGGCCAGCAGCGCTGGAACACGCCAGCTAGGTGACCAGGAGACTAGTGACGACTTAGATGACGCTGTGTGTGGTGTTCCACAGTAGTAGTCCCGTCACTCGTCATTAATGATGTACGTTATTTTCTCAGTGTGTATTCACTTGATTAAGTGCCCCCGGCAGTGTGTATCTTCAGCAAGTAATAGGGCGGACATACTTTCGTCGGATGGACGTGTTTCGACTTCCCGCGACAGAAGACCTAAAACAAATGGGGATTACCTACTTGGTAAACCGAGGGGTGAATATTAAGGTATTAGACTAGTGGGGTATTAGTCCGTTTGACCACCTGCAAAAGGTTAACCCATGGCTTACCCAAACTAAGCCTTACAACACTCTCCCCCTCTGGAACGGCGGGATGGCAGGTCGGCCGGATATACGGGTGGACTTGTCAATATCAACGCGGTTCCATTTCCTGGGGATACCGGGGAGATAACTTTTCAAGTTCAACATGGGGAAAGTCGTAACGGTTTAGTATTGGTGGGTGGTGAGATTCGAACTCATGACCCCAAAACCCATGGTTTATCGACGACACCATTTGTTAAGGTATTAGTGGGGTATTAGTCCGTTTGACCACTTGCAAAAGAGTCATCCCACGGTAAGGGTTGCACGTTTAAGGGTCAAACGTTCCTGACCGGTTGAGCGAGGAGCTTCCGGTTGGTATTATTATTTTACTAGTGCATTTATTTTAGGACTAGCGGATAGTAATAATGTTGATCGGGTTGCGCGAACGAAAACCTTGGAGGTCATGTTCCGGGTGAGATATTGAGCTCCTCATGTCAGGAGCTCAGAAACTTATTGCTGCACCCCTACCGTGGGATGACTCAAAATGTTAACCCAGTGCTTCTACCCAAACTAAGGATTATAACACTTGGTCAAACGGACTATTACCCCACTAAAATACTTTAACAAATGGCGTCGTCGACAGCCCATGGGTTTTGGGTCGTGAGTTCGAATCTCACCATCCACCAATAATATTGTTTTACGACTTTTCCTAAGATGAACTTGAAAACTGCTCTCCCTGGTATCCCCAGGAAATGGAACCGCGTGGATACTGACACGTCCGCCCGTATATCCGGCCGACCTACAATCCCGCCGTTCCAGGGGGGGAGAGTGTTATATGGCTTAGTTTGGGTAAGCAATCGGTCAACCTTTTACAAGTGGTCAAACGGACTAATACCCCACTAATACCTCAACACAGCCCTAGGAAGACCCACAAAGGTCGTTGGTTGGGATTGTTGGTATATCTCCAACCCAACCCAACAAATTACAAATTTCACCAAAAGTTGAGCAACGCCCAATCAGGTTTTGATATTTTAGGTTTTATTTTTTTTCCAACCCAACATAATCATGATTTCGTAATCGCAAACACCCTATCTTATCGATCTCATGTTTTAGTTGTTTAAGCTCAGTCGATGAGGGCATGCTACAGACTGTTCGGTCCAGAGCTATGCGATACGACGACCGCCCCGCTCTGCCGCAAGATCCGCATGCTGAAGGCCGAGGTGATTGAGACCCTGCTGTACGGGTGTGTGACGTGGACCCTCAACGCGAAACACTATGCCAAACTCCAATGGGCGCACACCTTGAAGTCCTCCAGCGAATCCTTGACTTCCAGCGTCGTGCCGACCACACCAGCCTCTCGTACGCCGAGACCCAAAATAAGACGAAATGCGAGAGAACCGAAACGACCAGCCGGAACCGGCGGCTCTTCTTCGCGGGGGCAATGGTACGGCAAAACAAGGGTCGATTACCCAGTCGCATGATCTTTGCGCAGATAGCCGATGGGAAAAACCCGAGACCAGGTGGACCACCCAACAACTGCCAACCGTGGTTGACGACTTCATCGATTTTCGATCCACCAAAGGCTCCACGGAACAATCCCCACCACCGTTTGGAGTTGAAACCGTACTGAAGGCGGGCAAGTGGCACCGGGGGGTCCTCAAAGCAGCCGAACGGTTCGTGGCCGGGTGGCACGAAGGGAGGGCAAAAAAGAGCTCGGAGCGCCGCGAAGCCCCGATGCGTGACGCCCAAGGACGAGGGGGGGGTAGGGAAACCGCGGTTGAAGAATGCAGGAAGGAGACAGCAGACGGGGTAGCAAGGCACCAGGCCGACTACAGTAGTATCATAGGTAGGACCTGTCTACGCAATTTCAAACTGCTTCGACCACCTCGAATACCATTCGTTTTGGCCTTGGATGGGAGCTTGTTCCCTGCCCGTGGTGTGTTTGTTTTGGTGTTGTTGTCTCAACTCCCTCGAGGTAGGAGTGCCGGCCGATACTGCCGTATTACCACCGCTGGTAATATTGTGGCAGCTCGGTGCTCTTTGAGAGGAGAAGTATTAGCAGCAGGGGCAGGAGCAGGAGTACGAAGCAGCCGTTGAGGCACGGTGGACGGAAGAAGTTCTTCTTGTTGAAACGTCGCTCCTACGGGCGCTCGAAAGGTGTCCACGGGCACGCGAGAGATTCAATTGGTTCGCAGGTGCTCGCGAGCTCTCGCGGGCTTTCACGAGTTTCTACGAGCCCTCGCGGGTGCTCCGAGCGTCCGCGAGCGTTCACGAGCTCTCACGAGTTTTCACGAGCGCCCGCAAGCTGTCACGAGCGCTCGCGGGTGCCACGGATGTACATTATTGTGCATGTTCACGGACAGCCGCGGCTGTGTCCGCGGCTATCCTCGGCGACACCCGCGGGCAGCCACGGAAGTATCCGCGGCTACGTCCGCGGTAATGTCCGCGGTAATGTCCATGTCCGCGACTACGTTCGCGGTTATGTCCGCGGCAATATCCGCGGCTTATGTCCGCGGCTATGCCCGCGGCAATGCCCACGGCTGTATTCAGTGTTCGCGGCAATATCCGCGGTTATGTCAGTGGCAGTGTACGTGGCTATGTCCGCGGCGATTGTCTGCGGAAGCAATGTCCACGGCAATGTCCACGGCATATATCCGCGGCGATTGCCCGCGGAAGCAATGTCCACGGCAATGTCCACGGCATATACCCGCGGCGATTGCCCGCGGAAGCAATGTCCACGGCAATGTCCACGGCATATATCCGCGGCGATTGCCCGCGGAAGCAATGTCCGTGGCAATGTTCACGGCTGTATCCACGTCTATGTCCGCGGACACGTCGACGGCTGTGTCCGTGAATGTGTCCGCGGACATTTTCGGTAATGTCCGCGGCTGAGCCCACGGACGTATGCTGCAATGTCCGCGGACCGCAATATCCGCGAACATGTGCACGACTGTGCCCGCGGCTGTGTCCGCGGCATGTGCGGCAATGCCCGCGGTGATGTCCACGGCTGCGTCCGCGGCTGAGTCCGCGGACATTTGCGGTAATGTCCGCAATCGTGCAATATCCGCGGCTATGTCCGCGGCTATGCCCAACATGTACGCGGGCATGTACGCGGCATTGTCCACGGACATGTCCGCGGCAATGTCCACGGCTTTGTCCGTGGCTATGTACCCGGCAACCCACTTCCACAGTACTTTCCGGGAGCGTCCCCTGTCCGGGATCGAATCCCGCTTGGCGACCTGATACTAAAAACCGTGTAGGACAAAGCTCAGAACAGCCAATGACCTAGTGCGGAAGCGAAGCGCCTCTCACCCTTCGAAAACCAAAGAGTCATCCCACGGTAGGGTGCAGCAGAATTTTCTGAGCTCCTAACATGAGGAGCTCAATATCTCACCCGAAACATAAATTCGATCGCATTCGGTCGCGCAACCCCACCAACATTTCTATGCGCGATTCCTCAAACAAATATACTTGTACAATGATCATACCGACCGGTAATTCCTCCCTTGAGGAGCTTAACCGGGTCAGAACCGCTTGGCCCAAAAAGTGCAACCCCTACCGTGGGATGATTCCAAAGCGCCCCAAAGTAGTACCATGACTTGCGGTCTGAACTCATGTGTTACACGCTATAGCCACTTGATTTTAATACCATCGTCTGTGCACGATTTTATTACCGTGGACTGGGCACATTGCCGCGGACAATGTCCGTGGACCGTGCCGCGAACATTGCGGTGGACATTACCGTGGATATGTAGACATGGCTGCGGTCATAGTCACACACCACCGCGTCTTGCCGCGGACGTTGCCATGCCCGTGGCCATGCCCGCGGAAAATGTCCACGGCCATGTCCGCGGTCTCGGTCACATGTCCACGGCGATGTCCGCGGTAATGTCCACGGACACTGCAATGTCCGCGGCAATGTCTGCGGGCATGTCCACGGCAATGTCCACGGACTTGGCCGCGGACATGGCAACGGACTTGGCCACTGACATGGCAATGGACATGCCCACGGCTTTGTCTGCGGACATTGCCGCAGGCAGTACCGCGGACATTGCCGCGGACATTACCTTGGACATGTCCGCGGACAACCGCGGATATTACCGTTGACGTCGCCGCGGACGTTGCCGTGGACATTCACATTGGCCGGGGACATAGCCGTGGCGTGCTGCGGACACACCCGTAGACGTTTCCGTGGACACAGCCGTGGACATTGCCGTGGGAAGCCGCAGCAAATAGTGCCGTGGGTAGTCGCGGAGACTGCCGCGGATGCCGCGGACAGCCGTGGCTGTCCACGAAAAATAAAAAATAATGTATGCCCCTCGCGGGTGCTACGAACGCAAATTCGTGTTGAAGTGCTTACAGTAGTGCTTAGACTATTATTTACAGTTACGCAACTATTAATAGACTAGTGGTCTGTTATTAGTCGATTAATAGCGGTTTAGTAGTTATGGGTTATACAATTAGTGATTTACTGATTGCTAATTCTGTTGATGATTGGTAATTGAAGTTGGTGGGTCGAAAATAGAAATTAGTCTCGTGGGGAAATGTCGCAATAATTTCGGCGACATTCCGCGACATTTCCCCTTGTGTGTCAGCCGAATATACGTGACATGTCGTGAGATTCCCCGAAATCTCACGGGCACCCGTGTGAGAGCCCATGGCATGTCGTGGGCGGCCATGGGCGGCTATGGGACTTTTCATGAGCGCCCGCGACAAACCACAATAATGTGACACTTTTTCGCCATCGCACCCATTTCAACTAATAATAAAAACCTGACGTAAAACCACTCAACGAAACACCATGAATCATGAGGCATTTCACTGTTTTGGTGGGAATTAACTCCACACTCACTGCGCAGAGAGTCTTCTACGTTGTCTGCCCCGAAATCCACATGGGAAGCGCCGCCCACGTAGCAACCCGATTGGTCTTGAACTCCTCGGAGAAGACCCAGATTGACACCATGAATCTCTAGAATCTCTCCTTTATCGACGATGTAATCATTTTGGACCAACGTGCAGCATGTATATTTATGTGCTGTACAGCAGATGTAACAACACTATGCTACTCCGAGCTATGATACCTACACATTCAACAGCATGGACCTCTGAAGACGCGGCTCCGTGGCATCCAGATCCACGGCCATTTCGTACCAAGGGTCCTTCCCGAGAACAACTTGACTGAGGCCCTTATCGGCGAACCCGCAAGAGGCGTACATGCCCAGGAGATGGGTCTTCGAGATCAAGCACACGCGTCGCACCCCCGGCTGTGTAAGTGCGACGTTCTCCAGGTATGCCTGCGTGCGGAACCCACAGGATCGCGAAACGGGCAACAATGGCGGCGACGAGGGGTATGGGGTTACGGCAAGAACAAGGCCCACCCGAGAGTTTCCGGCTGTGCATGCATCATATTTAGCGCGCCCAATATGTAGCAGGCCAGATATGACGTAACAGAAATGGCCCCGTACACTTAGAACGACACCCCTTCGTTCTGAACGTAGCCTATAACGTGTACCGGAAACTCCAGCCCTTGTGTTTCTGAGCCCGTACGATGTTTGTGAAGGCCATAACGCGGCTTTTGACAGTATAATATACTGCATATTGTAATCCATCGGTCGGCTTCAGAATGGCGTAAACAAAACAGGCAACAACAGAACAATAATAAAGCGGAACTTGGCACATGCCAAGGTACAACATATATGTACGGTTTAGACCAAGGTTATTTTACGCACTACTTGCGCCTACACCTACTGTACATGTTGTGCACCTTGAGAAGGACGGTGGCGTATCCTTTGCCGCGGTGTTTTTCTACAACCGCCACCGAATGGATGCACAGGGTGGGCCCGTCGGGGTCGTGGCCGTGAATAGATTCGTGCGATATCCCCGCCCCTTGGCAGCGGGAGCCGTTAATCATGCCGACCATCTCCCCATCGTAGCTTCCGCCCTGAGCGTGTACCAGGACGAACGAGGAAGCAGTAAGGTGCGAGCGAGCAACTAAGGCGCAGGTCAGGACGTTCGTACCACCACACAGCAAGATAATCGCTGCTTATGATGATGAACGATGACCAGAGGACGGACGCTCCACGGAACACTTCAAGAAAAAGGACAGCGCTTGCTCTGCCAAGATATGTTTGCATCCACCATTCCGTCGAGCGTTCTCATCCCGAACGTATCGGTGCCACGTGACAGGCAACGATTATCCCCCGGTTTCTACCCAACAAGCTCATGGCAGCACCTTCTCTCACGCTGCGCTCACTGCAGGCAGTCGTGGCACCACGGCTACGGCGGCACGCTCCTGCACTATTCGCATACATCAAATCCATTAGGGGATATCATATTCCTATACTTACTAGTTTAGTCCAGCGCCGTTCTCTGACCTGACATCCCAAGGTATAGACCTCCCCTCCCCCTTGGCCTACCTACCCCGATTGCATGAGCCGGGTCGTTCGTCCCCACAAGGTCGACCACAATCCGCGTGAACCTCTTGTCCCAAGAATATTCGGCGGTACCAATAACCGAGTTACCAAGAGCCGGGTTCGCGACCACACTGCTTGTAAACACGTCAATGGCTACTGTAGCTAGCTCTCCACGGATACCTCAATATACCGTGCAACCCGGGTGACCGATTTGCCACGCTACTCACGCTCTTAAGGACCCCCTCGAGGAAGAAACCCCCAGCGTTCGCGTGCCGGAAGCGTAAGTCTTCTGGACTGTCAGCCTCGTCCGATGGAAAGGAGGCTTGTTCTAGCGCCACCGCCGCAGCAAGGTGAGCTTTGGGGAGCTCGCGAACCTGATGATTGCGTCGTCAACACATCGAGAAAGCTAGCGTGCCTGGGCTTAAGTGTGGCTGTTGGTTTTGCAAAGACATGCGACACAGCAGCAACAAAGTGCTTTGTTTGGTGATGATGTGGTTTCAACGTGTTTGTACTTCGTTTATTCGCCGGCTCACTCAACCAAGGTCAGAACCGTATAGCCAGGTAGTACGTACCTGACCCGGTAGATGTTTATATCATCTCCCGTACGCGATGCTGCAGTAATACCGGTAACTTGACGGACTGTTTCAGAATGGGGTCTATCCTTCGGTAGAAAAAAAAACTAAGAACACTAGAGTTTTGCAGTGGGCGATCGTACAACAGTATGGCAGTCAGAAACATTTACACTACAGATTTCTACTTGTGGATGATTCAGCTTCACATACACAGGCCAACAGCAGGTGCTGCCGCTTCTTTACACAGTATATAGTACTGCCAGTTGGCTGAGATTATGTTATATCGCCAAAAGCACTACGAGGACGTTCGTGGGCTTGCGTACCTCGAGACCTTTGTTTTCCAGCATGGCGGATATCTCTGGACTGAAGGTCAGACCTGGGGTGCGCTCCCATGGGGACCGAAGTTGCCGGATTCATGGTCAAACAAAGACGACATGGAAAGGAAGGAAGGAGAGAAGTGGGACTTAGCTGCGCGGAACATGTCAAGAGTGTTCGAAATGCGACAGCTCACTCTGCCATAGCTGACCGGGGACGGTATTCAGATATTATAAGGCAGAGGCGTTGTTAGACGAAGTCGAGCACCACTGTGGTGATGTAGAATATGTATAATGTTCACTGAGAAGAGGCAGTCGTTCGGCCAAGCAGATGTTAGTATGATAAACTGTGAGAGTTCTAGATGCGGGTGAGAAGAGTGAACATGGAGGTACACAAACTCTCCAGCTCCTCCTTGTCTTTGATGATCTCTTACAGCAACGTCTATCTGCGACTTGTCGCTGCAACTCCTAGACTCCAAATAACTGCTGAAAGCTCTTCTGACCGTCCCGCTATTATTACAGTGCGGTCAATCGCAACAGCGGTTATTCTGGATACACGAACAGCCGTATGATATGGTGTTGGTTGTATTGAACACCTAGTCATCAAGAAAAGTATATTCTTAACACGTCTCCGCGATGGAAGTACCATGTCAAACAATATCCATATTCGTCGTTCTGGTCTGAACAAGCCTCCTCGAAAGAGTATCATAGCGTGGGGCGTAGCGAAGAGCTGTGTGCTATTTCTAGTGTCGGTTGGTAAGCCAGCAAGAGATGGGCAACCACTTTGCGGCGTAGTCCAAGCTGCTGGCTTCTTTAATACGTACATGTCGGTGGTCCATCTTCGACGGAGCCAGCCATTGCGCTGCTTCTGGAAAGGCGCAGTTCTCCTTAGGAAATCTTGGCTTGCTGAAGAAACCTATTTCAGGCGGCAGTGTTGAGAATCGTGCTTGGCGATCGCAATGGAAATCGCAACGATAGGTGTCCACGACCACGAGATATATACCGTAAATTATATCGCAATCGCATATCATCGCGATAAGCGATAAGGTGCGCTCTTCAAAAACGTATTCGCTGTATGTTGAGTTGAAAGGAGGCAATCCGAAGTTTGCATTATTTGGGCGGTTTGAAGGGGGAGGGGGATATAGGGGAGGACACCATGGAAAGAGGCGGCATGGCCTAGGTTGGGCGCAGGGCAGACACAAGGGCACGATGAGTGAACTGCGAGAGGAGTATCTTGCAGAGCATCTCAAGCTTATTTCGTGACATACTTGCAGAGGAGGCTCACCTGAGCGCCGTGACTTGATTCCAACGATTGCTGCCACGCTGAGTGCTGAGCGCGGAGATAATTACGGGGAAAAGATCCTGTCGCCTCAGGACAGGAGGCCTCATCCAATGTCTTGCTTGCATTAAACGACCGGCGACAGAGGAGCTAAAATATAAGCCAGAAACAGTTTCATGGCTGCGTTGCCGATCAATTAGAACGCATCTTTTACACCAGGTGAGCCTTCTCTGCAAGTATGTCACGAAATAAGCTTGAGATGCTCTGCAAGATAGTTGATCGGCAACGCAGCCATGAAACTGTTTCTGGCTTATATTTTAGCTCCTCTGCCGCCGGTCGTTTAATGCAAGCAAGACATTGGATGAGGCCTCCTGTCCTGAGGCGACAGGATCTTTTCCCCGTAATTATCTCCGCGCTCAGCACTCAGCGTGGCAGCAATCGTTGGAATCAAGTCACGGCGATCTTATTGATCAGCACTGCTAAGATATACTCCGTGTCTGGAAAATCCTATGGATTCACACGGCACGTCTGATACATTGAGCAAGACAGCGTGTAAAATATGTAACCAGTGCCTACGACATGGCGTGTCGATCTGTAAATACATGTTAAAACCCAGTGCCTGCGATTCAATGTTCATGTCTATTGGTCAGACTATACCTAACCCTCACTACGCCTTGCCGGGGAAGCTGACATGAATCTGTCATTTTATACGAGTTAACATAACTTGTGATGGAACTGACGAGCGGTGGGCACGCTAATGAATCCCCTGCGCGATAAAATCCAAGGCTTTTATACCGTTGGGAAAGAAGGGTAGGCCCCTGTAAAAGCTCGTTCCTCGCGCCTACCTACGGCTTTCAGGTAACGAATGAATGAGTATGAGTATAATTAATGTAGATTTGGAATCTTCAATAGGTAGATGACTGGGCCGCGACTTTTGTGATGTCTCACCGGCGTCACCATTAAGTAAGCCAGCAACACCACACCCACCCGCCGTGTCTGAATTGCGGGGATGAAGACCCAAGTGCAAATTCTAGATAATGGTAAGAGTTGGTATCGACCAAGCGACACCGGGGTCGTCGCTGAGGTTAGGACGTATATTTAGGTGTCCCATTTTTTTTTAAGAGTGTGCGCTGGCGGGGTTATATAGGGAACGCCACAGCTACGGAGGTAGAAGTATAATACTACAACGAGTACAAAATATTAATAGTTAATAATGTATTACAGCCTCCCGACTGAGCGAAAATGAAATAATCAGTGGTATCGACCTACAGCACGGAAAAACACCTTATGGCAGTCTGCAACGTGTACGTACGTAATATGCACGAGTATTTCTTCGTGGTTAGGACGTATTTTACGTTTGTTTGCTGATACTTCACATGTACCGGGCACCTCTTTTCTTCAGTGCTGTAAACACGGGCGTGCAGGTGCCTAATCATACAGCTGTATATATATATATATATATGTGGATATAATAGCCTGCGATTATTATTGATGTCGGTTGCATGTAAAGAGGTTTTATTTCATTGAGAATGTTATAGTGAAGGAAAGGGTGTGACAGAATCAATTTATTATTGCTTTTTTTAGTAGACGATACTCAATAATCGCGTTTTACGGTCATAATCTAAAAAATCGCGATATAATACAGTTAGTTACCGAGTAACTACGCAGATCACGAGGAATGTCCGTAGATCCTCGATAACGACATCATACATGACTATTAATACTACTACTACTGTGCTTACTGCATAACAATGTAGCACCTCTGTGGCGTAGTTTTGTGACCACATAACTTGTATCTCTCTAGG
>JBBMKB010083696.1:0-12145 GCA_037833945.1 Alaria marginata
CCCCCCCCCCCCCCCCTCTTCACTACTGAGTGTGTTTGTGTGTGTTTTCGTCCTTTCAGGGCGCTAGATGTTTTGATGCACCAGCCGGGATCACACAGGGGGAAGGTAAAATCAGAATATTTCTCTCCATCTTTCCTCCCGCGGTGCTTGCCTTAACTTATATCGCGTGAGGGGTTCAGCCGTCCCTTTCCTTCGTCAACATTTTAAAGTCGAGTTTTTTTTACTCACGAACATAGTATTGCTTTCCACTGCTAATTGCGATTATTTCACTCCGGAGAGATTCGAACCCGCAACATACCCGTCAGAAGGTTTACGAGGTATATCAACTGAGCCACTGGGGACGCCAGGTAAAGGCAACTGTACCTTGCTCAATAACGGACTTAAAAACGCATTTGGTTGGCGCAGCGCAACAAAAAAATCCACGGGGGCGGTGCTTGTCGCGAAACCAGAGCATACAAAGTAAAATTTACAAAGCAACAGGGGAGTCACTCGCGCGAGCCCTAAAAGTTACCCCCCTACCGTAGCCCCGGCCTCTTTCCGGGTTGATTTATTTTCTTCTAGGACAAAATTACGAGTATCGACCATCAATTTTATCGAACTCCCAGCTGACGTATTTGAAATAATTTTTACAAAAATTTGAAAGTGGCATACATACTGTAAAAACGCGCGGCCGGAGTATCACGCAGCTTGCAAAGATGAGTATCGACCATTGATTTGACCGAACTCACAGCTGGCGTATTTGAAATAATTTTTATAAAATAGCTTGCAAAGATGAGTATCGACCATTCTTGACCGAACTCACAGCTGACGTATTTGAAACATTTTTTTAAAAATGTACCCCAGAGGAGTGTAAACGCAACGGGGGCTGGCTTGCAAATAGAGAAGCGACGACAAGATTCGAAATGCGACTAGATATTTCCTCAAGGGCACCTAGAGTGCCTGGCAGCACACACCTCTCGCTACCGTACTGACGCATGCTACATTAATCAGTAAAGTAACACCCATTTTTTCTGGGGCTTCCTCGCTTGAGGAGCTCTGTACCTCACCCAAAAACTGATAGTGGAGAAAGCAAAAAGTGCTCTCCGATGAAGAAATCCATGGCCTAGGGCATATACAAAACATTTACGTTGCTAAACAACAATAACATTCTTGAAAACGATTTTGGGTTTAACCCTTTCGAGGGCCGTTTATATCGACCAAACACAAGAGATTTGCGATGTTATCAACCGTCCAGGAAGAGCCTCCAGCAGTACAAGTATCAGAATGCCGGGCGTGTGTCGTATACCTCCTACCGGTGCGCTTTGAACACACATGCTGGCCGACGTCCCCGACTGCTTCGTGTCACCGATTCTGGAACCGTCAATGTCTTTCGTTTCAATTTTCCCCTCTGAAGCCCCAAAGGGGCTAAGGAGGCCCGGTCACTCAGAACAAAACAAAATCAGCCAAAAAAGTGCTTCACTATTAGAACCTCTACAGTACGCGACAGCAGTTAAGAATCTCCTACTCTGGCTGAGGCTCGCGGCTTTTTTGTGATGTCAACGTTGAGCACAGGCTCTTACAGGCTATTGTATACCAGGTAGGATTTAGAGTGGCGTCCTTGCTGAGCACAAATGCTTAGCTGTAAAATTATTAAATTACATAAAAACTCAGCCTGAAATTCTTAACTGCTAAAATTATTAAGACATGTTGCGTACTCTATCGTGGCTCGCGTCTACTGCACGGTGTTCGTGGCTATCGAACAACGTACGCATGCTACGGTAGGGGGTGTACACTTTAAACTTTTCTGGGGCACCTCGCCTGAGGAGCTCTATACCTCGCAAACAAAAAAAAACTGACTTTTGAGAAAAAATAAAAGTGCGACCTGATTAAACAATGCCATGGCCTAGAGGTATACCACGAACACACCAACATTTGCTACGAGGTAGCTCCTCGGTTAAGGCCCCGTTTGTAGTAAATATTTGGGCGGAAAAAAGGAGGCAGTACGCTATCTGTGCTCGGCTGACAGATGTTGGCGAGATTCTCGAATAACATCTAGGTGTAACCACCGCATTGTTCCTCTGCTGCTATCCTTCTCGCTACGAGTGCCTGATGCGGTATTGTGCTTTGGTATCTTTAGGGCGGGAAGAGGCTGCTCACCGGGACGTGTATGACGCCGACCGCCGAGAACACCGCAGCGATAAGAGCCCAGACAGATGCCTGCCACCATTTGCGGTCGACGATGTGCACCAATATGGCCACCCAGCACAGGGACACGAGGATAGCCCCGCCCTTGAACCCGAGGATGCCCCTGACAACAAAACCCGTCATTGTATATATAACCCGTTGGTTAAAAAATGTGTGAGCTTGTGGTGCTCGCGGTTTTTGTTGATTATACATATTACGAGCGATTGCGAGTTACACCACGCCAAAATATCGGAACCCCTTTCGAGCTGGCTGAATGAAGCCTGTTTTCCTGTCTATAAACCGGCTCGCGGCTACACAAAACGTAAAACTAAAGCCTGCCGAAGAGAAAATCGACTCGTTGACATGTTTCGCTTTGAGGGCGCCAGCAGTAGATCTTTGCGGGCTAACTACTGCAGACACTCCATTGTCCAATCGACCGATCGACCGACGGCTTGAAAAAGGAAAAAAATAAAAGTCCGCCACGTTTCCTCTTACCACCAGCCTTCGGTGAGGCTGGGTAGATTGCTGTTGTAGGCAGTTCCGTCTTCGGCAAAGCTTATAACCGGCACGCGATCGGAAATGTTCGTCGCCCAGTCTGCGTAGGCCGACAAAGTGGGTGAGAGAGGGAATCAGGGCATGTGTGCATTCGCGTATTGATCGAGATATATTCCACTGTTGGTAAATGCCAGTGTCATGTGCTGCATGGATATCTATAGATCCACTTAAAGGAAGTACGTCTGGAACATCTTGTTCAGCATCCGGAACATCTTTGTTCAGCATACATATACATAACAATAAGTAGGTTTTTGTTTGTAATTGCGGGCGTGGCACAGACCAGTTGAAGGAATACTTCGAAGTATACAATTAAGGCCCGATATTAATAAATTGACTCCTAAGCAATTGAGGCTCGGCCCTTCACGAAAAATACGAAATTCGGTGTAAGAAATAAGGCTCAAACTGGCAAACAAATATAGGAAATAGGAAAACAAGAACAAGCAAGGATCGACGTCCATACGAGATAAGAAACGAGGTCGCGGAACGGATGGATTTAATAAGGAACGCGGACTATTGTACAATAACCACCCAGAGTGAAAATTCCTCGTTGTTGTTTTTCGTGTTTGTTTCAAAAACGTCTTCCACCCCCAAAATCGTCGGCCGCTTTGCTTTGTGTGGAAGCTCTTACTCTAAAAACATTACGTTGGTGTTAATGGTACCGTACGCTCTGACCACGTTCGGACTCACCTGCGATGGAAGGAAACAGACCAAACAGCACCGCGGCGTAGTGTCTGGCCGGCAGGAAGCGAAGGCACTCTTCCAAAAGAGTGAGTCCGACGAAGAGTACGATGGGGCCGATCGTCTGCTGGTTTATCACGGACCGGATAAGGGCAATCAGGCCGAACCACGACAAGACGAGGTAGACGACGCCGTTGATGAGGCTTTGCACCCGAAACGCGTGGCGTGTCCGATGGCAGGGGAAAGGGGGACGGTGGCCGACGGGTAGGGGGAAAGCGAAGTGAGGCATCTCGAAATGATGACACCGCTCGTAAAATCCACCCTCCGGCCGGCAGTGCGACAAACGGACGAGCGATAATACGCTCTTGCAACACCTATCACCAGCCACGACCCACGACACTGTTTTGCGCGAGTTTAGATGGTTCGAACTAGGACCGACCGCCTCTGCATGGAACCGTTGACTGAATCAACCCTTCAAGACAAAACTGAAGCAGCATCGCACCGGGCAGACCCCTGGCGGAAGAGCATCTCCAACTTTCATACCTGAAGCCGGTCTTGGCGCCCGATTTCTTGTACGCGGGATGCCCGAAAAACATCGTTGTTTCGAATGGTGACCCGAAGAGGGAAGCGATTATCGTGCCGACACCGTCAACGACCATGCTCTCCATGATCGGGTAAGGATCACCTGCGTGGTGGAAGAAGGGGGAAGGGGCGGGTGGGGGGAGGGGCGTACTCATTTCACCATGGACCACGCATCCCTTTGAGATGTAGGGTGGGGGGGGTACTCATTTCATGCATGGCTGTAGTCTTAAGACCATAGACCCTCGCATGCCTACAACGCCGGGACGGAGCTCGTCGGGTTGTCGCCGACTAGACCGACATTGCTTGCACCAAGCGCCGTGAGGTGTTCGGCAAGTCGCATGAAGGGTGAGCTGAACCCTACTAAGAACCGCTTATGAGGCGGACTTCGGCACCTTGTGCGTACTTTGTTGCATATGGGTGACAGCCTATGTTTTCCGCTGTGGCCACGTAGATGCTAACGGTGCGCCCCGCACACCGTCCACGTGTACGAGTAGGTGGTGTTATTGCCCGTTCGGAAACAGCTACCGTCGTGGGAAAACACAGCAAGTACAACTGATGTTCTCCCGCGTCTCACACTCCCTCGCTCATCGTTGTCTTAAGATTTTCATAGGTAGACTAGCTATACGTGACGTCAAGGAGAGTAGGGGGCAAGGGAGGCCTGAGTCTGAACTTTTGGAAGCCGTGAACCTAGTGGATTGGATCTGTTACGGTATGTAGCTTCCCGGATCATCTTTGGTGTTGTACGTCGAAAGATATTCCGCATACGGCCGGTACCGCTACTATAAATACGAGCATGGCATTCGGTTCCCATGCAAAAATTTTCTAATTTGTTCGGGTATGTCGTGCTTCGCTATAGGCCCGCCGTGATATGCAACTTTCGGGTAAACCCGTTAGGCCCACCCACGAAAACACCTAGCCCGGGGGCAATGAATAGAGGACCGTCTAGGGTAATGCCATTTCTACCTCGAACGGCTCCCTCGGTCTACATTGGGTCTAGTCCGCCCTCTTTGACCGTCCTACCCAGGCAGCCCCCCTTTCCCAACAACTTGAACGAGAAAGGATGCGAACAATTAGAGAGTGCATGAAGAACATAATGCATACCAGACCGGAAACATGCACGCCTTGCACTACAGACAAACCAACGGCATTGGAAATAATTACACATCGCACAGATCAGGTTCCTATTCATGATCTGTGTCTTTCAGGGTGGACAGATCCTTGGTCTATATGATTTGCATTGGCCTGTAGATAAAGTTGCCGGGTGAGAGCCGGAGGATGTGAATGGTCTGGCACACGTGTCCTGGGTTGGGTCTGTACTACACAGATCCTGCACAACATGCCATGACGACAGATGCATACGATATATATTGTCTAGATGGCGATCTGTCCGATGCGCGAAATGAGACGGCTCACGTTTGCATCGAGCACTGCACCTGCGGTCTTAGCGCTGACGAGGGCCATGAGAGATGTGCCGACGGAGGCAATGGCGATAGGGAAAATGATGCCGAGGTAGTCCTTTGTGCCGCCAAAGTTTTCAAAAACCTCGTGGCCGGTCCATACGGGTCCGTACCTGTCTCGAGGGCCAAAAAGGAACCAAGCCTAATCAGCAAAAAAACGAAAACATACCTCCCAGGCGGCTTACACCTGTTGTGTTACAGACTTGACGTGTAGTTGTCTGTGTTAGAGATTTGTTGCCACGCCAAGGGCGGGAGGGGGCTTTAATCCGCGATTTGGCCAGCACCAAGCGAGGGGAGACATCGAACTAAAAACTTAGCGGAACGAACTGGGGCGCTGTTGTTTGCCGCCAACAAGTTCGCGCGAGTACGCCTTCCTTCCGAAAAATAGATGCCACACAGCTATCAGCCGTGGGTAAGCGAGTAGACGCACGGTACGATGGGAGTAGCTCTTTTTGTTGTCAACACATTTCTGACTGGCGGGGCTTCTCACCTCAGGAATTGCCCTACAGTTGTTGGGATACCATTTACAAGTGCTGTACAATAATATTCGTGGTGCATACCTAGGCCATGGGATTGGTTACAATCGGGTTGCACTTTCATTTTTCTTCAAGTCAGCTTTTTGGATGGGGTATGGAGCTCCTCCAGCGAGGAGCCTCATAATCATTGGGTGCACCCGTGTACCGTACCATGCCTCCTCCACACTGCTGTCAGCCCTGGGTGAGCGAGTACAGCTGTACAGCTCTCACCACTTCACAAGGTCGGCCGCTTCTTCCACATCCGCAGACTTGTTGAGGCCCGTGATCCAGCCCAGGGTAACACCTACGAGGATCACCTTTTGGCGACGAAAATGTTCGTGGTTGGTGGGAACACGCGCGGGCAAAAGGGGGTTTTGTGAATACAAATGGCAAGCCGTGTAGGCAAAATGATGGCAGGTAGGTAGCGCATCTTCGAGGCAGCACAGTTTGTCAGGTAGCGCATCTTCGAGACAGCACAGCTTTTGGGTTTTTCTCACAGGGGCTTCAGCGGGGAGAGTCGTAGCCGATGCGTTCTACGATAGAGGTAGTATTTTTGGCGTTTGCATTTTCTGGATGACGGGGTTCCTTAACCCAAAATCGTCGGAATGCCATTCTATTTTTGCAGTCTGCTTTTTCTGCACAGATGGACCACGGGTTTGTTCATCGGGTTGCACTTTCAGTTTGCTCAAAATCAGTTTTTCGGTGAGGGTATTGAGCTCCTCAAGTGAGGATCTTCAGAAAAAAAATGGAGAACCTCTATCGTAGATTGTGTCAGCCGAGGCTTGACGACACAAGCTTACAACTGAGCACAGTGTGTGTTACATCGATGACAACGTTGTCCAGCTACTAACCCCCCCTCAGCTGCGATGCAAAAGAGAGTAGAACTCACATAGAGGAAGATTGTGAACTGTACAAGGAGGACCGGGATGTGTTAGAGGAGACGAGGAAAATAGACGAATGTGGCATGGAGAAGTTTGGCGCGCTAAATAGTAGCGAGAAAACGATCGCTATCCTGGGAGATAGATGGTGGCCACAGACGACCAAACAGGAAGTGGGTAAGATAATACCAAAGTTTTATGTAATATATGGAAGCAGCGTATTGAGCGGCCAAAAATGTTGGAAGTGTCTCTGTTGAGGGTAGGAACGGTACTTCGTCTCGAAAGGGATGCGTGGTCAATGGTCAAAGGACTAATACAAACACCAAATGAGTACACCCCCCCCCTAGCTGTTTGCCCAGCGACCATTTCGCTTCTTACCTGCAAAGCTTCGGGGATCTTGTAGTTACCCCAACCGGCGCGGACTCCGCCGTACCATCCAAGGAAGAAAGTAGCTATGGTCTGGCAGCAGATAGCGCGGGCAGAATAGGATCGTTCGTGGTGAGATGGCCAATAGCCGTTGGCGGACGATCTCAAGGAATACAACTCCCGCAAGCGCCTGTACCGATGTATCGCAAATGTCTGCACCCCCCCCCCCCCCCCCACGTCTCTTATGCATACTTTGTTTCTCTGGTGGTGTTTTTACGCGATCATGATATCGAATGCATACGGGAGGGGGACGTGCAGTGGCTTGGAGGGGGGCTGTAATAAATTTCGCCCTCAAATTCAAATGAAAACCAATAAAAAACCACGGCGGAGCAATGTCGAATCCCGGCAGCATTCCTGCTTGTCAATACCAGGGAGAGACCTTTCACTTTTTCACGAGCTTGCCCGGGGGAACGGTGTGTATGATCGAAAAATCCTACACGTTGCCACCATAAATGTATGATTTTCACTCTGCTCGGTCGTGATTAGGAGGAAGGTTAAGGGTCTTCTTTGTCCCGCGAAATATACCTCCTGGATTGCAACGGAACGTGTACTGGGTCCTGAGTCGACAGCTTGGCTTCGCCGAGAGAAGATGTCTAGAAAGAGCCTCTTACCGCACGATTGCTGTTTTCCCAAAGACCGATGAGTTATCACAAAAAACTCCCATTAGATTATCACGCACCATGAAACCGACGAGGGGGGCGCCGAAGGGTGTGGTAGCCTGCTCCAGGCCGAGGAAGGTGAAGCCGATACCCGCGACGGGCACGAGGAGGGCTGCCGGCGGGATGACGCGGAGCATTTGTGGACCGAACACTCCCAGCACGACGGAGATGACGCCGGTGATGAAGTTTGCCGCAAGCGCTACGTTATACGCCTTCAGGAAGCTGTGTGAGTGTTGCCACAACCGCATTGCCAAACCAGCGTGTCGTCCATGGCCACAAGCGCGAAACGGAAGGAGGGAAGAGAGAGATGATGTATGCTGTGAGTTTACATGTCCAGCAGCACAAGTTGTGGTTTGGGGGGAAAAAATGGTACTGCTTGGACAAGAGACGGTGCTTGAGGCTGAAAATGATATGAAACCTTGATCAGGCTGAAAAAAACAAGACCTAGAGGTTACGAAAACCTTGACAACAAAGGGAAATCCCGACCAAAAGCGGCACATTCACCCATGCCGCGCTAGGTCTCTGCGTTGATGGTTCCACGACACGCGCACCTGGGGACTGACCGGACCTCACCGACGAGCGTGAAACGACAACGAATGCAACCTACGGTAGGAGTGAACCAATCGTTTGTGAGACTCCTCACTTGAGGAGCTCTATATACCTCGACCGACCAATTGAATTTTGCGAAAAAAAATGAAAGTGCAACCTGACGAACAATCCCATGGTCTAGGTTTGTAACGACGACGATCACTGCATATCATGTCACAAATACGATTCCAACGATGCGATATGGGGGAGTTCCTTAGTTGAGGAAACCATCAGTCAGAAAGTATTTTGGCCAAAATGTACTATGATACCCTTGTCGTACGTAGCACGCATCAACGCATGCTCACGATAGCGATAAGGAGAGTAAGCCGACATTGACGAACCAGACGGTTTATATATACAAGCGGCAACAACGCGAGGAGGAAATGTGGCTTGAAAAAATGAGCCGCCTTACAAAAAAACCCTGAGCACCAACAGACACAAAAAATACCAGCAACGAGTGCAGCAAATGGGCAAGATATGCTACCAGGAAGGTAGGATTTCGATGCTTCACACGTCGTCGCCCTTTGCTCACTTTTCCGACGGAGTGCCCGTCGACGCGAAGTAGACGGGGTAGATAATGTTGAACACGAACGCGAAGGCACCCGGGGTGCTTGTGCCGTAGGGCTACGCGCGTAAGGGGGGGGGAGGGGGATCCGAGAGGAGCGACGAGGGTGATCTCTGAGACTCGTGCGCCCGCGATACTTTTCTCAAGGAATTAACTTTTCTTGCGCTGCTCAAGGCGAACGCTCGTTAATTCGTGCCGACGAGTTCTGAGTGCCCATGCGAGCTATTTCCGGCGCTACGTAGGTATATTGTACAACGCAAAGCCGTCCTGAGCTCTGTAGGGTATCACTGATATATATTCAGAGGCAGGTACATGGCATTTGGGGTACGATTGATCGCACTGTTCTGCCGTACGTTCGGTCGAAAGCTAAACCGCACGGATCTATCGACGGAGTGTCACTTCGAGTGTTTGGTACGCAAGGATAACACATAGGATGATGGTAAAGCTAAGCATGAACTAATGTGAGGCACATCCAAACAAACCTACATCACCGGGCGTGTATGATCGGCATTACGATCTGCAACAACGCAGCTTACGTTCAGCATGGCTACCTCGCATGCATCTCAGAGACCAGTACCAGCAAATGAGAGCCCGTTGAGGGGGGCTGTGAATTGGCTGACACTATATAAGTCGCCGACTACGTAGTTATTAGGTGGCTCTGTAGTTCAGCTAGCTTGGGGTCACTTTGCGGAATTCTGCGCTTTTTGTACCTGACTGATGCGTTTTATGGTTCGCAGTGTGTTTTATATCGAGAAAGATTATGAATAAGGTCAGTTGGTTGCCTTACCTCCGCACCTAGCATCTGTACTATAGTAATAGCTCGCTGTCAACATACAGCCCTGCCATTGAGGCATCCTCGAGCATCAAACGCAAATCATGCAAAGTGTGTAGGATCATTCGTTACCTGAGCGGTGAAGGGCCTGCCCTCAATTTTGCTCCTCTTCATGGCGAGGTAGGCGTAATACCTACAGTAGGGGCGGGCCGGCAGCGGCGGCGTTGCAAGCGCACATCAGCTGAACTGACAACAAAATAGTTATTCACGTATATGATGAGCACACTGCCGTGTCTGCACAGGTCAGCAAGGGAGGCATGCTGTGGTACAAAGATGGGGAATGACGGCAGTTTAGCATGTGACGTGACGACAATATGGCAGTTTATCGTGTGACGTGACGGCAGCATACACGTAACTACTAGGTTTTAGTGTGGATACTGCGGCCTTACGCTGTGACGGCTACTCGTTTTTTTGGTGACGTGCCGTCATTCCCCATCTTTGCTGTGGTACGGGTCGCACGTTTTGAGCCCAAACGTTCCTCCCTGGCAGAGCTCCTCGGTTGAGGAGCTCAAAAATACATTTGGATCCCATGTTTGTATTACATATGATATATAGGATCAATTGTTCGAAACTTATTGCAGCGCATAAATATGGAACTGCGTATCGGGCCTGCTGTAGCTTACAACGTTTATCAAAGTTGGTTGTTGGGTAAAGGTATAAAGCTCGTCGAGCGAGGCGCCCCAGAAAGCTCAGATGCTATGTACGCCTACCGTACTATGCATCAAGATCACATTAAATGGTGTGGCGATGGCGTCATGCCACTATTGTGTTTTTGTTTGTGAACTATCGCTCATGCCGTCTTCTTCCATACTAGCGCTCCTAAAATAGAGCTCTGTGCACCGTGGGTCTCCCGCAGACCTCATGCCCGTACAACACAAAGGTAGGTCCAAGCGGAGAAGGTATATACCACGAGAGCACGCTCGGGTGGGTCGAACCTATTTGTCCGAAGGTTTTCGCACCCTACGCCACCAAAGAGCAGAGCTACCAGGGGACTTGACCCGTCGTCCACAGCCCAAAGTTTATCGTTTACTTTACTGCATATCAGGTACGACAACACTGGGCAGGTGGAAGCTCGAGACGATAAAATATGATGCCTGTCACTCACGTGTTACCGAAGACAAGCGTCATGCCCACTCCCGGCACGATTTTCTTGTAGACCACCTGAAGAACAAAAAACGCGGAAAGGCCGCAAAACAACAGAAACACACCTTGAGAGACGGATGTGTCACCCGGCCTCAGAGTTTCACCGCGTACGGAGAGTTAAAACGCTTGAGCTTGCAATTGCAGTGCCCTAAATAAAAAAGTCTACTGCGTCGGACGCGCCGATGTAAAGCGTAAAGCGGAGGGAGCAGAGAGTGCGGGGGGGAAAGAAGCCTATTAATAGTAGTAGATACTAGATAGAGTGGTTTCGTCGACTAGTTCAACACCAAAATATTCCGCAGCGGCCGTTTTTTGCGGTGGTTCGGAGATGAGCGGGCTATCCTAATCGTGTTACACGCGTAGTGGGTTCCCAATATTAACAGTGGGCCGTTAGAATGTGATTATCACCCGAACGCACGCGTGCCCAGTGGTCGATTAGTGATGAATTCCTGATAGGAGCCGGGTCTTCAAAAAAACGGAACCGGTTTAAAAATCGTTTGGCAATCGTGGGTGGGTTCCCGGTAGAAGCGAGTCCCTACGAACGGAAAGTAGGCGTCCGCAGTAGACGATTTAGGGGTAGTTTTACTCCCGCGAGCGGGCCGTCAAAGACGAAAAAAACAACCGAACGCGCGCGGTAGCGGTCGGTCAAATGGCTTCCCGATATTAGCTACCTGGTATATGTTAGAAACGGAACCGTATGCTCGATTGGTCAACTATCGATAATGAACAACTTCGTATTGCAGGTGTGGCCGGCCGCGTGCAAAAAAAAGTCCGTTCGGTGTGGAATCAGAGTTTTTGGTGGGCCTCGCCGGCAGATCATTGCATCCAGGGTCGGTGTGGAGGGCTCAGGTTCGGGTGGAACCAGGTCGGCGTGGGATCAGGGTGCTAAGCGGGAGCAGGGTGATCACAACTCATGAAAAAGTGGGTAGCCAGTAGAAGCAAAATTTGATCGGACAGACCAAATGATATGACCCTCTCTCTGATTGGCCAGCGCCCAATCGGACCTCTATTTGGCTTGACTAGTGTACATTAATGTTCGGGACGATGGCTGGTGGGGAGAACCCGAGACCGGGCGGACAGTTTAAGACTTGGAGTAGATGCATAGCC
>JBBMKB010083707.1:0-12138 GCA_037833945.1 Alaria marginata
CTCAACAGTGGATCGCGTTATGGGGTGTGGATCTCGTGGCCCAGTTAAGTTTTGGGTATTTGTTTTTGTCCGCTATAACGGCACCGCCCGGGGGAACGGGTCTCCTCGACTGTGAGGGGTCGGGGCTGACGAATTCCGTCGCGACTTGGCGCGCGTTGGCCGAGACAGGGCGTCCAGGGAAGGGGTGCCTGGTGCGAGGCTTCAAAACAAATTCAAGACTGAACGTCATGCGTGAGACCAGATGTGGACGTAATATAAGAAACGTTTAAATAATAAAGGGAATATCAATCGTGACTTATATATACGTCAAATAAATCGATATTCGGTTTAAACCTGTTTACAAAACCACGAGCAACGAGCACGAGCAGGAGCACAAGGTTGCTGGTGTATATGAAGCAAGTCATTCAGTCAAAAACACAAACAAACGTCTTACACGAGCACGTGAGCACGAGTACGAGCACGAGCAAGTGCTGGTGGTGCGTGTATCGATGAGTGTCAAGAAGTTGAGCACGAGCACGAGCACGAGCACAAACACATGCACCGAGCGTGGTCCCAAATCATTGGATTGGATTTGTTGTTGCTGCTGTACTGCTGTATATAATATTGCTGGTCGTGCGTGTATCGATAAAGGTCGACGAGTTATTGAAAAAAGTGGTTCCACGTCACTGGATTTTTTGTTACTGATACTGTGGCCAAGTTACATTTACTAGTACAGTGGTGGTTCCAAATCGTTTGATTTGTTGTTACTGCTGTGCTTCTGTATACTGCTGGTGCATGTATCGATGAGGCTCGATGAGTTGTTGAAAAATGTGATCGCAGGTATTTCGATTTTTTGTTACGGATGCTGTGGCCAAGTTACATTGTCTGGTCCAGTGGTGGCAGTAGCAGATACTTAAAGAACAAACTACTACTACTGCCGTAGCATCTAGAGCAGTAGCTCCCAAAACACATGCCAGTCTGGGTCAAAATACATGATACTAATATCGATATTAAGACAATGTAAACGTAGGGTAACGGGTCAACAATAAACTACTGTAAAGCTTGAGACAAAAACGTCGTCGCTAATCGCTCGATTGATCCACCGACCGGTGGGTCGCTCGACCTTGTCGCTCGATCGACCGAACAAGCGCCGTCGCTCGGTCGATCGACCGACCGTTGGGTCCCTCACCCTCGTCGCTCGGTAGTTCGTTGGGCGGCCTATGGCCGCCATTGTAGCTCGCGCCGTCGCTCCGTCGCTCGCGCGACCTCGCGCTTGTACATATTATATGTAAGATAGAAAACACAATGAACAAAACAATTATAAAACGGAACAAAAGCAAAGTCGAAAGAGTCGAAAGAGGGAAACATTAAAATAAAATAGGAGAAAAAGCTGTCGTGCCTCCGCGCAGGGGATGTGGCAGAAACTATAGAACGAGCTAGATACAAGAAAATAAAAATCATATAACTACATATAAGCAGGGTAGAGCCAAGGACCAAGGAAAAACAGGCAAACCGAACCAACGCAAAATGAAAGAAACCAAAGGCATCCTCCAGGGAGCCGCAGCAGTTTGTGGTGTGATACGAGTCGGGGTAGTATAACCAGTAGGTTGTACCACACACACACCCCTACTAGTCGATCTGCTACCTTTCTGCCCTGTTAACCGTCTCCGTCCAGCTTTCGTCAACCATGCACCGGAGAGGACGCGTCAAACAATACGAGACCCGCAAATCAGGCTCGCCATCGGCCTACGCCACAGGACTCCTATCATACGGACAGGAAGGAAGCACAAGTAAAAATATATATATATAACGAAGCAATAAGAAAATCACGGAGGACCAAAGCGCAAAAAACAAAATAAAAGGGAAAACAGAGGGAGATCAGGTTCGAACCAGCTGACTAGTCGGCGTGGTGCCTTGGTACCCTGTCTGCGGTCTTCTTCCTACTTTCGTCCACCGACGTTTCCCTGCTACTCCTCCTGTTGCCCCCCCTGCCCCCATTCCTCTGGTCGGGTTTCCTTCTGGGGGACATCGGTCGACAGGAGCACCTGGCTGGATACACCACGCTTCAAAAGCGGTGCGTGTGGCGTACCTTGGTTTGCCAGCTAGAGAACGCTGATGCTCACAGATAGTTGAGGACTGTCTCGTGACGATAAATGGAGATCCTTGTGATCTCTTGTGGGTGTCACGACAAAATTTCTTTTTTTCGTAGTAGTACCTGGTATGTACAGTACGTCTAGTACGGAAAAATGTCCGCATTCAAGTGTGACCTCGCACTATACATGGGTCCCAGTACGAACCCGTTATACGTATAAAGAGGTGGTGGCATGCAATTTTGACCGCACTAAACTAGAGGGCGCGAAACGATTACGCACTAAGACCTGGTTCCAGCACTATGCGTGTGTGTGTGTTTTTATTAAACTGATATTTCCATCCACCACAACCTGTACATGTCATATAAGGGAGAGAGAGACGGTTAATGTGTGGGCGAGATACATAGGAGATAGCAGGAGGCTGTGACAGGGGTATCTGGCCAAGTAGAGAAGTCTCTCTCTCCCAGGACACAGAAAAAAGATAATGACAACGCAATTCGAAAGATAAACAATAAATAGGAACATTTTAGTCCAATTCGAGCCAGCTTGGAGTATACGAGAGCACTACTGTACCATACACATACCGAAGCTGTCCCGGGACACACGACTATAACCCATTAACCACTGGACTCCCAATCGCTACCAACCATTTACCTATCAGGTATCCCGTAGTACATCACACGTTGTAGGTACTGAGCTGCCAACAGGTAAGACGTGAGAATTTCGGTTGAATGCCACGAGTAACACAAACCCGGTGACGTAGACGTGTTACAAGTCCTGTGATGCCTTTTAACGATTTCGCGGCGTTTATTGTAACAACCTTCTCACCATGCTGCGGAATGGAAAAATATAACAACCGGCTGGAATTTGCATGGTATAACATCCGCCAACTGAGCAAAATTCGCCCAATGTTTTCTGTTTATCGTTTGAAATGTGTTTTCGTCGTCGTTTTCATTATCGAGGAAGAGATATTTTTCCCCTTGACCAGATACGCATATCTGAGCCTCCTGCAGCTCACAATATATTCAGTGCATCTCTCAATAATATGATACCAGCTCCGTTCTCGACTATTACCGCGTGCATGCGTCTCCGATGACCAAGCCTACCAATGGTACCATACAATTCAACTTCTTCGATGAAACTAACGTGAGCACGATCTAAACCAAAAACATAAACAAATGAGAGCCCCGGTTACCCGCAAAGCCCTTTTCCTGGTGATAAATTTTAACCTAAGGGCGGTCAGGTAAGATAAGAAGGATTAATTTCCTGGCTTGGCAGACCAGTCCATCAAATATGTCATGTCTGCTTCGCTATTTCAGCTAGAACCTCAGGTCGTATGCGTTAGGCATACCTTTGTTGACGCGCGCACAAATAGTTCTACTCGACACTGACGGCGGGGGGCTCGTTTATGATTGTCACCAGTACTTATGTGACAGGATTACCGAAACAGGCATGTCTTCTTATCACTGCTAACATATGTGTCGTTTTGTGCGTGCAAGTCCGGTCGCCATCTGCATCGTTTTGTCAGGGCGTTCCCATCTGGCTCGGCTGCTTTTCGAAATCACAACTACCGCGCAGACAGAATGTACTCTAAGTCTTCCGGGACCGGCAGTTGCTTGTTGCCCGACCCGTGAGGACGTCCGCGGGCCTGCAGCTCCTTCTCTAGATGGCGTCAGTCAGGAACGCGTCCCGGTTGCGGGGAAACGACCGCCGGTCGACTCGCGGTTGCCGTAGTCTTCCCCCCCTAGTCGTCGCATTGCTCCCACGATCGGTCGTCGTCCCTGAAGCCCACCAGACCGGTCCCGTCGCACCATGTTATGTTGCCTATGGCATCTCCTCGCACGAATGGCTGATTGTTCGAGTGCATCACACGCCGAACGTGGAAAGAGGGGAGGTGGGCGTGTACTCGTTTCTTGCATAGACGTAGGGGTAAACACTAGACCGTCGTATCACTGCAATTATTGCTGGGACGCGGCACATCGAAGTTCCACTGATCAGACAGACATCACCTGCACCAATCACGAAACGCCGTGAAGTGTTTGGCGAGTCGCATAAAGGGTAACCTTGATCCTACTAAGAACCCCTCGCAAGTCGGACTTCGGCATCTACAGGTAGGGAGGGGGGTGTACTCATTTGTTGCAAAGCCGTAGTCATACGACCATAGACGCTGGCATCCTTGCAGTTACGGGACGGACCACGTCGGGTTTTCATCGACAAGGTAGACATCGCGTGCTTCAACCGCGAAGCGCCGTGGGGGGTCTGGCGAGTCGCATGAAGGGTGAGCTGCATCCTCCTAAGAACCCCTTGTAAGGCGGACTTCCGCATTATGTGTGTACTTTCTTTTATGGGGATAACGGCTTTGAAAAAAAGCCCGTCTCTTCAACTTTCTCCCTGTCGCGGGCCTGGCCCGACGAGGCCCCGGGCCGGCCGCCTCACCCTTACCTCGAGCTCCTCCACACGCCAGGGTACGCCGCAGCCCGCGTCGACCTCGCGCTCGTCTAATTACACAACTCGAAGCTGAGGAATGCAGCTCGACGGCGTGGCCCGTCAACCACTTTGAATCCGAGTTTAACACGATTTGGGTCTCGCCTTGCCGCCAAGAACGCTCGACCACCGCGGGCCGGTGCGGTGCAAGACCAACAACTGCTCCGTGTAGGGGACCGACCCCTTAGACGAACGCCGAATTCCGGGGTCGAAACGACTTTGGGCGGCTAACCCCACGGACACCGACGACAGCAGACAACCGACAGCAGACAACAGACAACAGACAACAGACCACAGACAACATACATCAACAGACAACGTTCTATTTTATATATTTAGGGATGTTCTGTTGTGGGGGTCAGGGGGGGGGGTAC
The DNA here is from genome assembly GCA_037833945.1 of Alaria marginata. NCBI lineage: Eukaryota > Phaeophyceae > Laminariales > Alariaceae > Alaria > Alaria marginata. The sequence continues at coordinate 4,928 of JBBMKB010083707.1, forward strand.
TCCCCCATCCCCCGACGCCCCTTTCATGGTGACGCGTTCTCTACACGAGAAACCTATGGTCCTAAACGGAGAAGGAACCAACTATACTAAAGGACGCAGAGAAGCGATAAAGCATCGTTGTGCTTGCACTTGTAGAACTAACCGATGTATTTGGCTATATCTCGATCGGTCACTGCCCTGTCCCAAAATTGTTTGTCGGACGGTCCAAACAAGCTCTTCGTACTCCTCGTGGGTTGCGTGTTTACCGGAGCGGAGGAATGACACCCCGCCCCCCGCTTTATTTGTTTTTCGGCATTCATGGGAAGTAGTAGGGCAGATGCATAAGAACCCAATACGTACGATGAACTAAGCTTCATTTTCCCGTATCAATACTTTCTTCGTTTTGTTTGTGTGTCGAGTCATCCCACGGTAGGGGTGCAGCAAAAAGTTCCTGAGCTCCTGACATGAGGAGCTCAACATCTCACCCGAAAACATGACTTCGAGGATTCTCGTTGGCACAACCCGATCAACATTTCTCTCCGCTAGTCCTAAACCAAATGCACTCGTAAAATGATCATACCAACCGTTAGTTCCTCACTTCAGGAGCTCAACCGGTCAGGAACGTTTGACCCCACAAAGTGCTTGCAACCCCTACCGTGAGATGACTCTGTCTCCTTGTCTCATTGTATGCCTCCTTCTATTTGTTTCTCTAAGAGGAACAACCAAGACAGAACGTGAGTGAGTACACCCTTCGGCGACCCCGTCCGCGGTTACTCGGCGTTGACGGCTGTCGCTGTTGCGGTTCATGCTCGGTAATTATTCGATGGCGCCGCAGTGCAACCTTTGCGTGGCCGGACTGTATAGGTACCTACTGCAGTTGCAGAGTAGATCAGACAGCACACGAAAGTATACAACGCTCTCTGTCTCGGGGATCATTTGTGCAGCACAGTGTGTGGTATTTGATTAATCGAACGGCATCAAAACAAAAAGAGAACGTAGTTACACCATCGGGCTTCATGTTAGCCGGCAGCTGCCCGGGCTGTGACTCGACAAGCGGGAAAAATCGCTGGGGGCACGGCATACCTTTCGCCTGGCAGGTAATTCGTCTGAACAGCTATATATCTGCATCAGAGAACAGACGACCCACTTATTTAGAGAACTTATACTATAAACGATGGAGGGGGAGGCGTGAAATGCCCCCCTACTCCTCTCTGCCCCTCTTCTGTTCTCCGCAACCGCAGCGCCGATGTTGGCGATTTTGTTTGTTTGTTTTGGGGTCGCTACCGGGACAACCTATGCAGTAATCTGAAACAAACGACAGAGTCATCCCACGGTAGGGGTTGCACTTTTTTGGGTCAAACTTACCTGGCTGGTTGAGCTCCTGAAGTGAGGAACTACCGGTTGGTACGATTATTTTACGAGTGTATTTGTTTTAGGGCTAGCGCGTAGACACGTTGATCGGACAGCGCGATTGAAAATCTTGGAAGTCATGCTCCGGGTGAGACATTGAGCTCCTCATGTCAGGAGCTCAGGGACTTATTGCTGCACCCCTTCTGTGGGATGACCCGACAACGGAGAAATATGCCGGGGTAAAACAGCTTTGTAACGTTTCCCCCCCCAGCAGACGTACAACCAACTCGTGTCGAGGCTCATTCAGAATCGACTTACAGTACCTCTGTCTCGGTTGCCATCTTGTCCCATAATGTGCGTGTCGAGGAACATTTGCGTGAGGCAACTACTCTTATGTCTATATGTTGTACGACAAGCAAGAAGGTATGGGTATGACACACCTGCCATCCCAGGTCAAATTTCGGCTACTCCAAACGAAATAATCAACTCCGGACCTTTTATCGAACCATGATAATTGTAAACACCGCTAAAACCCAGATGCTCACGAGCTCACTCGCGCCACACAAAGAAAGATCAACCCAGCCTTGTTGATGTTGCTATCACGGCCAGCCAAATACGCCCAACAGGTGCGTAGGCGATGTCATTTTGCGACCAGCCCACAGCATGATATAGCAGTATGACATCAGCACCAACTTCGACATTCAAACAACCTCTTCATAATCATCAACGACACACGATTGAGTGCCTTGCGTGATACCCCTGCAGGAGCGAATCGATCGCAGCTACGGCGGTGATCACAGTAGCAGTGCATCAGGTAGCACGGTCGAAACATTCTAGAAAAATACCGCAGCATCAACTTCCGACTTGATGGTTTCCTCAGATCCAAGTCGATCCCCTGAGGGGCTCACCGACAACGATGATACCTGACTGCTCGGCTGGACCACTATACCGGTAGTGTCGATGTCAACAAAATTCCTAAACCTTACTGATGATGGAGTGTAAGGTTCTTCCTTCGTCGGATTCAACACCACAGTTGGATCAACATTCGCGTTGACAGGGCAGTGATCGAGGCAGCGCGGAGGCGTGTTGCCATGAATAGCCATACGAGATCGCTTCCGACGACCCTTCGCCGAGGAACCCAAACTACGGCTCTCATACCCAAAACTCGGCGCCACGTTTGTTGGAAAATCTCGTGCCGGCTCTGCGGTGCGGGAGCCACTTAAAAAGAGCCCTTTGCGGACGTTAACCATGCCGCCCGCAGCATGCTGTTTGCAGTAGGCCGCTGTTTTGATGCCCTCCGTGTTAAACGACGGCATAATCATGCACTCGTGATGTGCGCAACGTTTATTGATGACGTTGACCATGCCGTCTTCCGCATGCTGCTTGCAATACGACGGTGCTCTCGTGCCCTCCATATTAAAGGACGGATACTTGGTGCAGGAGTCATGAGCGCAACGCTTGTTGCTGCCAACATTTACCATGCCCTTTTCGGCATGTTTCCGGCAGTACACTGCCTTCTTCATACCCTCCATGTTAAACGACGGAGACATCATGCACTCGTCATGTGCGCAACGCTTACTGACGACGTCGACCATGCCATCTTCCGCATGCTGTTTGCAGTACGCCGCCGCCCTGCTGCCCGGTACGTTGCAGGTCGCACGCTTCGTGCACCCGTCACGTGCGCAACGCTTACTGGAGACGTCCACCATGCCGTCTTCCGCATGCTGTTTGCAGTACGCCGGCGTCTTCTTGCCCTCCACATTGAATGACGGATACTTCGTGCAGGACTCATAAGAGCAACGCTTGCTGAAGAGGTTGACCATACCGTCCTCCGCATGCTGTTTGCAGTTCACCGGTGTCTTGCTGCCTGGCACGTTATAGGTCGGCTGCCTTGCACAGGGACTATGTATGCAATTCTTGCTTGCCACGTTCACCATACCATCCGCCGAATGTTGTTTGCAATACACTGGCTTCTTAATTCCCACAAAGTTATAGCTCGGTTGTATCATGCAGGGGTCATGTGAGCAAACCTTGCGTTTGACGCCCACCATTCCGTCCTGAGCATGCCGCTTGCAGTAAAGCGCTGTTTTGTTGCCCTCGACGTTAAATGACGCATAGACTTTACACAGCTCATAGAAGCAACGTCTCATTCTCGCCACTAGAATATACGTACAAATTCTTCGGGCAGCACAAACGGAATGGAGAGCGCAGCTTGACGCCCTGTAGAAAGCGTACACACACCTGTTGAGTGGGAAGTACGTGTTGATGGAGTTGGAAATATTGGGTGTCTTGTTGAATGATTACCGCGGTCAACGCACTAGGCAGAAAACCCTAAACTCAAAACATATACCAGGTACGCGCAAGAGGTGTTTTCCACTGCTGTATGCGTCAGTACGAACATCTTTAAATCGCCTTCGTTTTTATCCGCGATTCACATACCGTTTTAATGACCGCTGAAACCCTGGTCCCGGAATGCAAACATTTATACGACGCTTATATCGGTGGATCTCGCGGTTTTCTTTAGAACTATGGCCTTCGTAAAAGAAACAACGTGCCAACCCACTTTGTAGTGAAGACTTGACGGTTCGAGCAATGCAATACGGTAAATAATCGGTGTTCCTGGTGTGCCCAGGTAGCTTGAACATTGACAGAAACTGTGAGTTCCTGCGGTGGACATACCAAGCACTCTGCGTGTATGATACTCTGAAGTACGAATGTATTTCTAGAGTATTCAAACGCGCACTGAACGGTGTACTGCTCCATTAACTGAATAGTGAATACTGCGATAATATGAACAAGCACTAGATGCTGGTAGCCCCATTAAAGGGACGCCGCGAAAAGAAAAGCCGTTGAAGAGTTCACCCAAACGTCCGGCTGGCCGTTCTTGGCGACTTTGAGGGGCTTTGTCTTATACAATTGATGGAACACATAATAGAGGACTCGATATTCCTTTAACTGGGCACGTAGATTGCCTACGGCAAAGAAACTGGTAGGGCACGGTCCGGTATAAAACATGAGAGTGGACGGTAGAATGTAAGTAATCTTTCCGCCCCGAGACCGGGAGAATAATAGGGACTAGACGGTTTAAACAATCGTCCGAATTCAATTTCCAAATTATTGTTTTTATTTTATTAATATTAACGATTTTGTTCATCGGTTTTCACTTTGACTTTTGTCACAATGCTTTTTTTTCATGAGGTATAGAGTACCTCAAGTGTCAAGTGAAGATCCTTGGGGAATTACGGTGCACATGTACCTTTACACGCGTCTCGACACCCTAAGGAACTTTCAGAAGGTTCACTTACAACTGTACATAATGACATAGTAGATACATACCAGGCCCGTTGCAGAAGCCAAGCCCAGTGTCAAAAATACAGCAGCATACTATGAAATATTGCGAACAGCTGTGAAGTACAACGACATATTTACTTACGCTTACACAGGCTAGGCGTGTATGTAACCCAGGTCTCGCTGGAGACGTGGAAGTACCACTTTTTTATGTGGGGGTAACAATATCGTACACATTGACCGTCACGATGGCTGAGGCGGACGACGTAGGCATTTTCTAAGAAGTCTGTGCGTCGTTTGCGACGTGCGAATTGAATAATCGCGTTTAGTCGCAGACTCTTTCGACCGACGAGAAAAGCGAGCTTCGTGTTTTCCAAGGGGCCAAAAAAAAACACACTTGTCTACCCTCGCGTTAACGAATCCCTGTTTCCCGTGTCCCGTCCGAAACCCAGAACGTCCAGAAAACGTCGACATGAAGTAACACTTACAACCAGTTGTTAGATGACTTCTACCAGCAGCAGTTAGTTGAAACAGCACCCGCTGCGGCAACAGGTGAAATAGAACTCCATCTACGGTGGACATAGCAGCAGCTACTCGCGGCAGCAGCAGCAGCAGCAGGTGGCACGGGAACGGCCCAGCTCGTGATTGCATGGCTTTGCACGTGTGATATTTGTATTTGGCAAGGACTCTATTTGTTGTCTTTGGAATCTCAACACCAACACAAACGAAAAATTGAGGCAACGCTACTGTAACATGTGGTAGAATGTGGGCCTGAAACATTTAAACGGAATACTTCGTATAGCAATATCGACGAGTGCACAGAGAGCGAATAATCGGGACAAACGAGAGCAAGACAACGACCCAAAAACAGAGCACCGCAGCAGTACAGCCGTGTGTACAAGTAGTCTAGAAATACTGCAGTACCAGCAATACAGTGGTCGAGTAGTGATCACATGAGCAGAATCCAGCACACTGCTGTAACCCACACGTAGCGCATGTCAACACACAACACACACGTTGTTGAACACCCACACAAGTCGAGTATGGTATGTCCGATCAAATTATGCTTCTACGGGCTACCCATATTTTCTCGCCCAATTTTAAGTGTAAGTCACTCAAACTAAGGGTATCGTGACCGCGTGGGCCAGGCCCATCTAAATCCGTAACAAAAATAAACATCGATGATCATTGTCGCTTGTCCATATTGAACCCTTTATGTTAAAATTTAGTATATTTCGTTCCAATTTTTACGGCCGTTTTTCCCCATTTTCAACGCGGTATTTTGAGCAATCGAGTTGCAGAAAGTAAAACATGTTTGCAACTCGGTGTAAACGGACGAACTAGACGAAATATTTTTGTCGTTGAAAAAGTACTCAGGGAAAAACGTAAAAACTCTTAATTTTCTTCCCCAACTCTGACGCTCGATTTCCAACCCCACATAATTTCCCTGAACCAAAGCAAAACAACGACCGCCCCGATAGGTCCAATTGCCCTGAACCGGTTGAGGTTTGAAGGGTCTGCGCAACCCATTTGGCTGTGAAAATGAAAGTAATTGAACCTTTAAAACACTGTTTATCGTTAATTTCTTCGCCAAAAATGGATGAACAAAAGTGTGATAGAAGTCGACGTACTTCCCTGGCTGTGATCTCCTCAAATCCGGTCTCGAAAAAAACTGACGACAATTAATTTACCTAAACAAAACGACACCTAATAGTCACTGAATCGCAAGTATGTCAACACTCGAACACAGAAAACAAAAACGCTTCCGACAGATAATTGACCTGAAACAGGGCATTTGTACGGTATAATCAATAGTACCAGGGGATACGTCAGTCCTTCACAACAACTCGGGTTCTGATTATAGGAAAAGTGTCAAAATTTGATCGGACGGACAACATATTATAAACAATAAATAAAAACACTCCAGCTGTGTGATCGAGGATTTCGTCGAAACTCACTTCGCAAGCTGTGTGTGATACAACGATCGCGCACTTTACGGGGGGGGGTGTATATGTCCTCATAAGGGTAAAGGTCAGCATCTCCCCTTAGTACTAGAGAGTACCAAGGTCAACAGTATGATACGTAGACGATTTGTCGTTAATCAATCTGTGCACGGAAACTATATAATCCGTTTATGAGAGGGGGGGAATCTGACAGCTGTAGAACATAACAGTTTGTTTTGTATAACGAGTCGTAGTATTGTTCAGGGGGAAGGATGTTAGAAATAGATTTAGGTTGCATAATGAGTAGAAACAATTGCACGGATGGTTTTAGGGCTTAACTGATGATGGGAGCAGCGGAAGAAGGGGTGAGGGAGTGGCAGGAGTCAGGGGCGGGCAGTGAATATGGTAATACGAAATAAGAAAGGCGATTAATATCTGTTTTTTGGTCGCATTATAAACAGGAGCTTCTACATACCACATACAGTAATGAACGGTGGTAGACCAGAGGAGGTTATATAGGCGGTGACAACAGGGAGGGGGGGGGGTTCGGTCGCATGATGGACAGGAACTACTACATGCCAGATATAGTACATGACGGGTGCTAGGCTAAAACCCATCATGAGGGCGGCGGGAAGGAGCGGGGGGGGGGGG
>JBBMKB010083718.1:0-12135 GCA_037833945.1 Alaria marginata
TCGGGCTCATAGAGCCAGCGTGTGGCAAAAGTTGGGCTAGCACCACGGGCGGAGCCGTGGCCGTACCTCTAGTATATTTAATTTGTGTTCTCGCAAAATAATTGACCATTAATAGCCGAAAGTGCGCGAGCGCGAGTTGGCGAAATTCGACGCAAATCGTCGAGCATAAAAAGCTGAAAAAACGTGGGAATGCTGAACCCTTCGCGCGATAAAAATGAAGGCACGTACCGGAGGGGAGGCGAGACGACAAGTCTTGTGACCACAGCTTGTCCACAAAGTCGCCAAGGGTAGACCCTCTCACGAGTTGATTGTTGATTGATGATTGAACTGGAAATCAAAAGCGATGGATTTTGTACTAAACTATTAATACTACTCTGTGGCTGTGTTTTTCAATAGTATTGGTTCATTGTATGCGGAGTATCATTTGTTGCCTACAACTCACAAGCCACAACCCAATCAGACATGAGACACAGACACGCAGCAACGTATTGTATCCAAATTCTTCAGAATGATGATCCGAGGAATGTTGTCGGTTCGTTAGCGACTTACCACTCCCCCAAACATTGAAAGCTGATAATTGAGCGTAAACCAAAACCGGGGTGCTAGGCCGTGTGGCCATGAGAAGCAATAACCCGAGCAACAACCCAAAAACATATTACCCTTGGTCGGCAGCCGCACGCACTACAAGAGTGTTGCAGCTAGCTGTGGATGCACGCAAGCTAGGGTGCAACGGCAGGCAAACTTGAATGTGAGTGTACCGCACGCTCACTCTGTTCGCCACGCGTTGGTCACCAACCACGCCGCCAACGGGGTAGAGTAATTGCGTCGTTCGTGAGTCGGCACTTCCCCCTTCCCCACTGCAGAGTAATAATACTGCTGCTGCCGTCCGATGTTTGTTGTCCCATCTTCTTGTAGATTCGGTTAAATATTGAAACGTGTGTCGTAATCTCAGGCACGAACCTTGACGGTGTCGTTTCCCGATACAGTACCAACGTAGCAATAGGCGAAACCACCCCCTTGCATCATGGATACCCGGTAGTCTACTGTACATCAGGGTTATCCTTTTCGTTGGCGGTGCGGTGCGCGCCTTTGTTCGTCGTTGTCGTTTGTTTTTTGAGCGACAAACGTTTTTGTGTTCGTTTCGCCGCCGGCGATAGTAATTGTGGGTCTTTTCACTGCAGGCGAAAGCTTTATGGGCATATTTTCCCGTGGTGTTCGACACATCCATGCTTATGATACTTAAGGTGCACAAAATGGAGGGTAAGACGCACATTTTGAGTGCACTTCCGCCGTCGCCCCTTCGCGGAAGGCGGCCTCCGGCGGCCCTACGGGGGGGGAGCTGAGCGCATCACGGTCGCCTCCTAACCCTGGTCTCCATAGTCGTGCTGCTGCAGATTCCTCCAAGTGTCGACATCCATACTATCTACGCCATTCAATATGCGAGGTGGTAGACAGTGGTTAACCCCGTTTAAGGGACACCGAAATAAGCGGAAACGGTATATATGGGACCTCAAGTTCCCACGCACCAATGTTTTCCATTTAGAGGGACCTCGTCTCTTCTACATAGTAGACGCAACACTCAATAATGGGCCTTATGTTCCTTTTCAAGGGGCCACCACACAGTAGTCTCACGCTTAAAAACGCCACATCGACTGCTAGAAACCTTGAGAGAGAGGCCATATCTGTTAGCGACGTCGGCATACTAGGAACCCTGCCACCCCTACGCGCTATGGTCCCGTAAAAGGGGCCACCCCTAACCCAGCCACCAATGCCCCTCACTTCTTCCTTCGTAACTACAGTATTGTGTTCGTATATTCCAAGGCCGGATGGTCTTACCGCCCCGCGGTCGGATGCTATTATTTATATTTGTTGTATTAGAGCACAGAGCAAGGGAGAGGGAGCATGGAGCAACAGCTCGTAGAGCAGCTCGAATAGTGTCTCTCTTCCCAAATCACCAAGTCGAGTCGGGTTTGTATAAGCACGCCTCTGAGGTTTATGCAAACTCTCTACAACATGAAATCGTCAGTTGGTGTTCAGACCAAACGAGCACCACTTACGTCCAATGTTGATCACACATTGACGCTAGACAGCACAATTTAAGAGTTATATTATGTTGTATCCTATTACATTGTACATATGTATGATATTATAGCTTTTAAAAAGTAAAAATGCGTTACAGCTAACTGTGAGATCGAGGATTTCGTCGACACTCATATTCGCAAGCTGTGTGTGATACTTCGATCGCGCGTGTTACGGGGTGTGTTGGCCCTCATGAAATGATGTAGGTCGACGACTCCCCTTAGTACTAGCTAGTATCAGGGTCAGCAAGGTGATGCTAAGACGTTCAGTCTTTAATCAATCTGGGCACGGAAACTATAACGCCCGTTTTGATGGGGACAAAATCTGACGGCTGAAAAACGCACCCGCGTTCTCTATACCTGGTATAGCCGTATTGCCGGTGAGGGGAGGGGGGGGGAGGTTAGCAACAATTTTAGGCCGCACAATAAATAGGAGCTACTGCACGAATGGTGCAACGCCGAAAGAGATGATGCGGGCGGTGGGGGAGGGGGGGGGGGAGGGTTAACCGCGAGTTGAAGATCGTATAACGAATACCAGGTAGGAGCTACTACATGGATGGCTGTGGAAAGGTAAAGATAAAGGGTGGCGATCACCTATTCGGTAGTGTTTATTACTCCGTCGGTTTTTGATTTTGGTAAAGTATTCATTAATTGGATTATTTTCGAATCGCTGTTGTTACTGTACCCCATCAACTACGACATTTATTCGTGTTTTCTATCTATTGCGTGTTTGTTGTCTCCACCTTAACTACCTTACTTACGTATTTCGGCATACGGCGGGGCGGGGGGGGGGGGGCACTCAATGCGGGTGGGTTAACTGCAAACTGAAGATAGTCTAATGAATATAGGAAGACGCATGCTAGATTAATCAGTATATAATAATAAAACCCTTCTTTTTTTAAGGCTCGTCACATGATAGTTATGATACAAGCTCTACACCCCACCCAACAAACTTACTTCGACAAAACTGAAAGTGCAATTCGACGAACTACCCCGAGGCCTAGGTACACAAAAACGATCATATTGCAAAAATAGAATGGCATTCCAAATACTTTGGGGTAAGGAGCCCCGTCATCCAGAAAATAGTTTAGCGAAAAAGTGCGACACTAATAGTAGTATTAGTACCCCTAATAAAGTAGCACGCGTAGGAACTACTGCATGCCATTCGATGGCTTGAAAGGCAACGATGAACGATGAGGATCACCTGTCTTATGTTATACCATATACTTGAAACTTCAAGCATACATGCTCTCCTCGTGGGTTGCGGTGTACAATGTGTTACTTCTTTTGTGAGCGAGTGGCTAGTAAGCCCTCAGCTGACGTTTTGTCCATGTCCCCTTTGCCCTTTACAATCAAATACCAATAGATATAGATTAATACTACAAGTGGCCCTCAATGTATGACATGTGTGTGTTCTTCACATTGAACTGCTCTTTCCGTACATCTATATCTACCACACCCAGTGCCCGTGCCTATTCATCATCCTAGAGACAAGCTCTGTGGTCACAAAACTACGAAACAGGGATATACCTGGTATATCGTGACTACACTATGCAAGGCCAAACACACTGAATACAACAAGCGAAGCACAAATAAGCCAGAAAACAATCGCAATTCCCATAGGAATAGGAGCATTGCCGCAAGGCTTGTCACCTGCTCACTGTATCTGATAACAGCGGTGCCCATACCGCCATCATCGTCTCCACACCCTTCGGGGACGTACACTACGGAGCAAAAGCAGGAAAGCGGAAATGGAAAAGGGTTGCAAGCAACAAACCAAAACAACCGAGAGGCACACACAACGTGGAACGTACTGCCCGATTCAAGCTAGACGGGTTAGGGCACAGTCAGCATACAGGGCATAGAGGGAAGGTCACAGCAGGGCGAGGAAGTCCGGGCGGCCTCACGCTAGCTACTTATGATGGCCAGGCGCAGTCTCTTGGGCAGCACGCGCCCCCCCCTGCCGCGTCTTGGTGTCACCGGCGAGTGGCGCGGTCGTGATTTTTGCGTGTCGCTCTCCCGCTCTACGGCTGCCTGCGGCATGAAATTTCCGCATAAATGCGTCCGCCCCCTCCTCGATCCTTCGAAACAACCTCCCGGCCTTCTGCGCTCCCTCTCGCCGTTGGAACGTAATGCCGAATTTTGGCATATTTTCCTCAAGGCACCCGACCCAATGCTTATCCTGTCCCTCGAAGTGGCCTTTAAACTCAACCAGCTTCCCAAACCTTACGCTCCGCCCTCTCACAACACTTCGAATATGCACCTTAATCGAACGGATGCGTTAGAGGGTGGAGCGTGTTTCCGTTGAAAATCGATAGCTTTCGCGGGTTCCCTTGGCCCCCTCACCACATTTCGCGCTGTTTCTACAACCTCGATTGGTCGAAGCATTCTACAACCTCGATTGGGCGGAGCAGGGCTGACAACTTTCAGAGGAGGATTGGTGGACCGTGATATTTCGGACCACAACAGCACAGCTGGGATGGACGGGGCGGGGGGTCAATATCGACGATGCTTACCGGTATATTCGTTCACGTCATTGTAGTCTAATACCCTTGGATGCCGACATCTCCCCTGGCCTCCCCTAGCCTCTCTGCCTTGTATGGTATACGTTTGTTCGCCGTGTATTTTGGGGCCCTTGCAAAAGCTCGTCGACTCGCTTGCCTTGAACCCTGTTTATTATACATATATTCGCCAAGCGCAGAGTTTTCCATGCGGAATTTGATATCTCATATGTGCTAGAAGTTATCCAACGACGCATAAACCATAGTACGGGGGGGGGAGGGGTAGAGTGTTTGGGGGTTACTTGCTCGCGTTGGGCTTCCACTGAGGCTAGCCAGTCGTACATATATTTAAAGATACGGGTGGGGAGAAGCGCGCAGAGGGGGGAAAGGCGTGTGAGCCCCGCTACTTCCCCCTCCCTCTCCGGCATCCAGACCATGCCCATTGCTATCGTGGCGATTAGCTTTAAAAGCCGACTCAACAGCACCGCCACGGAGGGCATTGCAGATCGAACACTATGAAAAAAGTAGCAACATTATCGCGTTGGTAGCGTACCTACCTGTATAATCTGGAAACAACTGAATTCACGATATCAACTACCAAGTGTCAGGCTTTGACACTATGTTCAGCGTCGTGCGCTGTAGATGGGCGAAACAGCACATACATACCCTGTTGCGTGGTGGGGTACCAAGGCGCTATGTCTTTGATTACACTTTCCTCTATACGCCGGTGCGCGTTCTTGGTACAGTAGCTGCTTGTTTTAGCAGTGGTGTTCATTTCCTCTCCTATTCGCACGGCAAAATCCACTCTGCTTTGGAATGGAAGGCCTCTAGCACGGCCGTTTCCCGTTGGCGTAGGTGTTTTAGAACCGGTGCCATCGCGGACGATGTCAGAAGTCACCTAACGTACCGTGTATCAGATACACAATGATCCCACCGAGGATTGTGAGTATATTACTCACTGTATGTATACATTCTATAATATAGCGTATCTGGGTGCCATTGCTGTGTTAATCGTCTCCGCATTGTTGGCCGACTGTCACCTTCCGTGCGTACGCACCCCCCCTCCGCTGTACAAGTTCTTGTGGGTTATGGCAGCAGCACGAGCCCCGAGGGTGGACAGGGACGATACCGGCGCGGCTGTGGGCGAGACGATATCGCTCGGAATAGCAACGGTGGCAGAGGTTCTGGCCTCAGGGGCCATCGAGGCTTGTGCGGATATCCCGTTCGTCTCTCCGTTGTTCATTTTGCTGAAGCAGGCCAAGGATGTAGTGGACAAGGCTGTTCGCCGTCAAGAAGAATTGAAGGAGCTACACAAGATCTGCGGCATTATCACGGGGCAAGTGATCGATAAATACCATGCCACTTCCTCGGGCTTCGACATCTCCCCTCTGCAAGAGTGTATCGAAGAGCTGAACGAGGTGGCCGATTACTGCGGCCACAACAGGAGCTTTATCAGCAAACTGCGTTCCCTGCAAAACGGCGACCGCATCCAGAACCTGCGCGAGCAAATCAATCAACTTGTCCCGATCATGGGTCTGGCGGCTGGGGTGAACATCTCCATTCAACTCGAGACCGCGGTGCAGGCGATGGTGAGTGCCTTAAAGCATGTTTATATCATAAAAACCGGAGGTTTGATTCACATCATCCTACCTTACTTTGTATTACTACTGTACTAATTCAGGAACATAGGTATGGGTAATTGATCTACGTTACGGACACCCATCTTGATTCAGAATATCCCCCACATCGACGAACTCTAACCTTGCGTGGACCACTGCTCCTTCCGCACCTATTTCCTAACCAGAACCGCCTGATGGTAGGACCGACAAGGAAACCGGCGCCAAACGGACTTCCAGTCTGCCAGTCCTGGCTCACCATGCGCAATGGGGTGATGGACCGCGTCTTGGAGAGACTCAGCCGTAGCGAGGATCCCACGGTGGTGGCATTGGTCGGGCGGAGCGGGTCGGGTAAAACCACCGCCGCCGCCAGCTTCGTCGACTTGTGGCGCGGTATTCACTGTCCTCAGGAAGAAAAAAACGAAATTCAGGCGCGCGTTCGATCGAACCGCGTGCAGGCCTTATTCCCGGATGGCGTGCTGTGGCTGTGCGTCAGCGCAAGTGCGGGGGGCGCGGATCGTCTACCTTCCCTAATGCGTTATCTGGCGCAGAAGTTGTACAAAGAGGTCTTGGATTATTCGGTGGATGGTCCGGCGACCGTCAGCGGTGGAAACGCCAGCTACATCAAGAAGCTAGTCAAGGAGGGCAAAGGAGGCAGCAGGGGGCTGTGCTGCCTGGTGGTGGCAGACGACGTGTGGGAGGCAGCAGTCGTCGACAAGCTACGGGAGACGGGCTTGTGGGTGCTCGTGACGTCTCGACACGATTCCGTGGGTTTCGACGAGAAGGTGATGGTGGACAAGCTGCCGCTCAAGGAGGCGGATAACCTCTTGCGGGGCGCGGCCGGTCTTCAGCATTGCGAGCGTCTGCCGGACGAGGCACAGACCATCCTCGAGCGCTGCCACAACGTGGCGATGGATGTGGCGTTCGTGGGCAGATGGAACACGGTGCGCACAGGGAGAGACGGCGTTGCTAAAGGCAAGCAGGCCTGGGCAGAAGCATTAGGGGAAACCGACGCCCAGATCAATGCTATAAAGAGAGAGGGCGGTAACGCCGTTGGCATGAATTGCCGCGACGTGAACCGGCTTGCCGTTCTGCGGGCCGGTTTCATGTACCTCGGACAAGAAGATGACAATGCTGAGAAGCTGTACGCGGCATTCATGGTGCTGCCCGCTGGCTACGGCTTTGACGCCCAGGATGCAGCGGTGCTTCTGTACAACCACAAGGTGCACGCTGCGCACCAGATGAAGACCGTCGAGGACGCGATGGCAATCCTGGAGCAATGGTCTGTCTTGAGAAGGGAGACTTCCGGCCTGTATCACATGCACGATGTCCAATCACATTTTGTGAGGGAAAACAGCGAGGAGTGGGCCGGCGTTCGCCTGAAAGCCGTTCGCAGATGGACGTCCCACCTTTCCGGCTTGAACGTAGTGTGCGGGATGGACGCGTACACGTTGACAGCATTGTGGCGTGCGTTGAACACGTTGGGGGTGATGGTTGGCAAGTCTCTTACCATGGACCCCGTAGACCCTTCGAAGGTATTCGTGGTGCACCTGGTCGGTGACCTGTATAGACTGGACAATTACCTTGGAGTAGAAGCTCCGATGCGAAAGCTTAACGAGAACTGCGCAAACACACCATAATCTGACTCTCAGGTAAAGATGGCGGCCGTTTGGTATCTCGGTAGGGGTCTTGCGTGTCAGAGTCGCCAGGAGGACTACGACGAGGTCGCAGACCACCTTGCGGAGATGTTAAACTCTAGCACCAGCCCGTGATACCCGTCGACGGCTGTAGTACTCAGCTGGTCACAGTAATATCTAAGTATGGCTTTATGTTGTTGGCAGCCGGGCGCCAATATGATGCCGAGATGTGGGCCCATAATGCATTGCAAGCTCAGGGGGATACAGGCCTTGTAACTAGATGCCAGGTCGCGTACACGCTTAGATTGCTTGGGTGGTGCGCCCAAGAGGCGGGCAGCCTAGGGGAGGCGGAGGCATTCTTCAAGCAAGAACTGGAGATCCTGGAGGGAGTCATCCCACGGTAGGGGTTGCACTTTTTGGGGTCAAACGTTCCTGACCGATTGAGCTCCTGAAGTAAGGAACCACCGGTTGGTATGATCATTTTACTAGCGCGTTTGTTTTAGGAATAGCTGATAGAAATGTTGATCAGGTTGCGCGAACAAAAATCTTGGAAGTCAGGTTTCGGGTGACATGTTGAGCTCCTCATGTCAGGAGCTCAGGAACTTATTGCTGCACCCCTACCGTGGGATGACTCGAGGCGAAGATGGATCGCCCCGACTTGTCCATTGCACATACCTTGCACGCTCTTGGGTTGTGTTCTCTACACGCTGGCCGGCCGGGGGAGGCGGGGGTGCTCTTCAAGCGAGTGCTGGATATCCTAGGGGCAAATGTAGAGCCCGGCCATATTATCACTTCCTACACGTTGAACGCTCTGGGGTGGTGTGCTCTAGACGCCGGCCGGCCGGAGCGGGCAGAGGTGTTCTTGAAGCAAGAGCTGGGGATCCTGCAAACGAATATGGATCCTGATGATTTGTCCATTGCCAACACATTGGAAGCTTTGGGGTGGTGTGTTCAGCAGGCGGGCCGGCCGGTGGAGGCGGAGGCGATCTTCAAGCAAGAGCTGGAGATCAGAGAGGCGAAAATGGATTCCCACGACTTGTCCATTGCCAACACGTTGCACGCTCTGGGGCGTTGTGTTCAAGATGCCGGACGGCCGGGGGAGGCGGAGATGTTTATCAAGGGAGAGCTGGGGATCCTGCAAGGCAAGTTGGATTCGGATGATCTGTCCATTGCCAACACGTTGAACGAGTTGGGGTGGTGTGTTGGACAGGCGGGCCGGCCGGTGGAGGCGGAAGCAATCTTCAAGCGAGAGCTGGGGATCAGAGAAGCGAAGATGGACCCCCTTGACTTGTCCACTTCCGACACGTTGAACGTTTTTGGGTGGTCTATCAACAGGCGGACCTGCGAGTGGAGGCGGAGGTGTTTTTCAAACGAGATTTTGGGATCCTGCAAGCGAAGATGTATCCTGATGATTGGTCCATTGCCAACGCATTGAACGATTTGGGGTAGTAAGTTCAACAGGTGGGCCGACCGGTCGGGGCGTGGGGGCGTTGGCAATCTTCAAACAAGAGTTGGAGAACAGGGAGGCGAATATGGATCACCGAGACTTGTCCGTTGCTGAAACGCTGAACGCGCTGGGGCAGTGTTTCAAGAGGCGGGTCGACCGGAGGAGGTGGAGGCTATCTTCAAGAAAGTACTAGAGATCAGGGAGACGAAGATGGATCACCGCGACTTGTCCATTGTCAACACGTCGAACACGTTGGGATGATGTGCTGAACAGGCTGGCCAGGTTGGGGAGGAGGAGGCTATCTTAAAGCGAGCGCTGGAGATCAGTGAGACGAAGATGGATCCTGATGATTTGTCTATTGCCAGCACGTTGCACGCTCTGGGGCGTTGTGTTCGTGAGGCGGGCGGCTGGGGGAGGCGGAGGTGTTTGTCAAGCGAGTGCTGGGGATGATGGAAGCGAAGATGGATCCTGACGATTTGTCCATTTCCAGCACGTTGCACGCTCTGGGGCGTTATGTTTGCGAGGCGGGCCGGCGGGGGGAGGCGGAGATGTGAGAGCTGGAGATCCTGGAAGCGAAGATAGCTCCGGATGCTTTTGTCCTTTGCCAACACGTTGCGCACTCTAGGGCGTTGTGTTCGAGAGGTGGGCTGGCCGCGGGAGGCGGAGGTGTTCGTCTAGCGAGAGCTGGAGATCCTGCAAGAGAAAACGGATCCTGATTATTTGTCCATTGCCAACACGTTGGACGCTTTGGGGTGGTATGGCCAATAAGCGCGCCGACCGGGGGAGGCGGAGGCTTTCTTAAAGCAAGCGCTGGGCATTAGGGAGGCAAATATGGACACCCACGACTTGTTCATTGCCAACACGTTGCACGCTCTGGGCCGTTGTGTTCAAGAGGCCTACCGGCCGGGGAGACGTGGGTTTTTCAAGTGAAAGCTGGGGATTCTGGAAACGAAGATGGATCCTGATGATTGGTCCATTGCCAACACGTTGAATTCTCTGGGATGGTGTGTTCAACAGGCGGGCCGGCCGGTGGCAGCAGAGTCTTTCTTAAAGCGAGAGCTGGAGATCAGGGAGGCGAAGATGGATCGGTATGACTTGCTCACGGTCAAGACGTTGAACGCTTTGGGGCAGTGCGCTCGAGAGATCGACCGATTAGAGGAGGCAAACACAATCTTCAAGCAAGCGCTGGGGATCAGGAAGGCGAATATAGATCACCGCGACTTGTCTTTTGCCAACACGCTGAACGCGTCGGGGTGGTGTGTTCAACAGCCGGGCCGGCCTGGGGAGGCGAAGGCTATCTTAAAGCAATCGCTAGAGATCAACGAGACGAAGATGGATCCTGATGATTTGTCCATTTCCAACACGTTGAACGCTCTGGGGCGTTGTACATGAGAGGCAGGCCGGCCGGTAGAGGTGGAGGCAATCTTCAAGCAAGAGCTGGAGACCAGGAAGGCAAATATTGAGTTGCCAAAACAATAAATTCGCCGGGCCAGCGTGTTCAAGAGATATGACGGCGGGGGGAGGGGGGTATATAGCGTGCGCTTGAGTTCAAAGAGAGGAAGATCAAGCCCAACGATTGTCTGTGGATTTCGACAAAAAGCATAGGTATCCCGGATGGACTCCATAGCATAGGAGGTTACTGTACAATTAATGGTACGGGAGGTCGTGCTATATGCATCGCTAGGTTTCATGGTCACCGATGTACTGTAGATGTTATCTGGAACAACACACGGGCCGGCAGCGGAGTAAATACGCTTAAATAGAGATGACATGACGGAGAGAGCAGTAGTAGGGCGGAAGTAATACACAATAATATAGCAACCGTGACACCGGCCGTCGATACCAACGCGGGGGCGACAGGGGTGGCAGGGTCCAAGGATGCCGTGAACGAGGCACAAACCTGGCTTTGATCACGAACATCGTGATGTGGTCATAATCAATAGATATTGAAGATTCCATCGGAGTTCCTCGCCCGCCTATAATGCCCGTGATTTGTGACAACGATGAATATGTCCTCTTCTGGCCTCGACTTTTCGCTTGTCATTACGTTTTTTGCGTGGGGCTCACCTGTATCCGACGTGCCGACGTCGGTCTTACCGGCACAAGATGTACAGCTTATGTGCGAAACCGCCTCAAAAACTTCCTGTTTGTGTAATCATAAAAGCGCCGGCAGCTATTAAGGGGGTGTTGTTGACGGAGCGGGGACTCAACGGCTGCCTCTTTTGTCAAAGGGGGAGAATAATACCTTTAACAATGCATTGCAGGAATAATCAAGTGTTTTTTATTCATTTCTCGTGTAAAGGGCCGGAGGTAAAGAAACGAACGGAACAACAGCAGTCACGAACGCCCCCGCCGCAAAAGCCAACCAGAACCAACAACGCATACGTGTTCGGATGCACTTGCTCACCCGTATTTGAGGTTCACCGATAACATAAATAGGTACTGCTGTCATATTTTAGTGGGCGATACTGCCGGAGTATCTAGCAGGAGCAGTAGACCCTCCTCACGAGGCTGGCAAAATCAAAGTCCAAGACATTTACCAGAGACAAATTATTCGAGATGTTGGATAACGTCAACGATCGATTGAGTCATCCTTTTACGTTTCCGTCTGCTGCACAGCGCCCACGGTGCTTTCCCCCCATTTGGAGAACATATCGTCCGACCGGCTCTTGTGCAGCATCATCCAGCTCATGCTCGAGCAGCAACTTATTATAAACGGGGAGGAGATATCTTGCGCTACGTTGTATGTGGCCGCACTCTGCACGACTGTCGATCCATCCCCACTTTAGCACAGAGGAAAATCAAGAGAAGAGGTGCTCGTACAGATAGCGTAGGTTATGGTAGTGTGAAATGGTA